>JAPYYQ010001546.1:0-31312 GCA_030522585.1 Anagyrus pseudococci
GCACGCTAGTACCTAATCCTGATCCGGGACAGATCAGGAATCGGGATCCGATCCGGATCCGCAGGTCAGGTTAGCCTGACTACATTTCTATTCGGGATAGTAAACTACAAGAGTTTAGCGCGAAAAAGAAAAAAACAATTTTCAGATAACATAAAAACTGGGTTACACATAGCCAACTTGTTGAAACATTCCAGAGCAAGTGAAAAAGCTGTAGTCCCGATAACTAACCCAGGGGCTATTGCAGGCAATAAAATTCAAATAAACAGAGGATCGACTCCTGGAAAACAATAACAGACAAAGGAAAAAAAAGGACGCGGGGCTTTTGAAAAATTTGTCATCCGTCAGCGGGAACTACGGTATACGCGGGTGACGATAAATTAGGAGAAACACTGTGGAATAGGGGTGGGGGGTTGAGCGCGAGCGAGTTAGCGCGCACGCATACATCGGCACAAAGCCAAGTGGCAATATCGCCCGAGTATGCCCGGGGACGCCGTAAATACCGGCGAGTCTACGGAAGTGAGAGCCCCGGATTCTCTCTCCCCGAGCGAATGCACTGCGCTCGAGAGTGGTATAGCGCCGCCTGCGAGAGAGCTACCGCCCTCTCTCTCTCCTTATCTCCCGAGGCGACCACCCTCCGTGTCTTCTTATTTAGTAAGGGCTGCTGCTGCCGCTGCGCTGCTATACCGTGGAAACGCTGTGTTTCCACTTTAGCCGGCTCGTCACGGCTTGTTTCCTGGGACACATACACTCTCCTCGCGGATTTGCGTGAGATTGAGATTACGCGTGTTTGCGGATTTTCGCGTTGTCTCTCGAATAACAAAGTCTAGTGGCTTTTACCTTTTTTTTCTCTCTCTCACCCTCGTTCTTTTCTTTCTCTCCGAGAACACGGATTTTTAGGAGCTGAGGCATTGTTTGAAGGTTTGTTTGTTCACTTTTTGCTTGGATGCCGGATTTTAAGGAATACCAGCGTAAGTAGTAAGAAACAAGATCGGTCAGACGGATATCTCGATGCTTGAAGCTACGTGGCTGTAATAATCGTAGACAGTTGCAACAGAATTCGTTGGAGAAAGCCTTTGTTTTTTCTACACATTTTTCAATTGCGCACGTTCGATCCGGTGAAATATTGCGTTCAAGTAACATCCCGTACCGGGCGTACGAGGCCGACTTTTTTTTCTCATTAAACCCAAGCACCAACATTTCAATTTCGATAAAAATAGGAAACCATTAAAATTTCGAAAATATTGCCGGCAGGCACACGAGCTCGGAAAAGCCGAAACAGGGACGAAAAAAAATCTCGCTCTCCAATCATTAAAACATTTTCGAGAGAAAAATCCAGCGCACTCGTTCTGCGTGCCGCCATCAATAACGAGAGGCAATTCACATAGCGAAAGAACAGAAATCAGCTGCTCCTCCTCCAAAATAAAAAAATATATATATAAAGAAAGAAAAAATGCAGCGCGCTGTGCTACGCTGTACGATCCAGTGTACAAAAATGACCGATCATACTCGGCCAGCGGTGCGGTTAGTAGAGAGCGAGCCTCGTGCCAAAGAAACAGCGAGAGCAACGCGGCTGTGTAGAGCATCGGGCGCCATTATTATCGTCTCGAGCGTTATTACGCGCGTCGCGTTTCGCGCTGGATGCACTGCTCGTAAACTACAGGAGAGAAAGCGAAAAAAGAGAGAGAGAGACGCATGGTCCTGTTCTTTTTCTCTCTCTTTATTTCCATGCCGCCCCACACTCTAGCGAACTTCGGCGGCTGTAAAATTTTTTTCCCCGACCAACGCAAAACCACGATCGCAAATGTGTTCCAGTCGGCAACGCGTGTATTGTTATTTTTTTCTCCCTTTTTTAAAGTTGAAAGGAGAGAGGGTTAGTTTTGTTTCAGTGTTTTTTTACGATTTTCCGCGGCAACTTTTTATACCGCTTCGCGTTTTTACTGTTGTTTAGTGGCGGCCCGACCCCGCTTGCGGCTCTTCTTTTTACGCGGCGCATCGGCAGTTAAGGAATTTCTGCTTTTACGCCGATCCATTTCCAATGCCCCGTATCGTATCCCGACTGATCCGCTATTTCTCTGCATCGGAATTCTGGAACTCGATTATTGCTTGGCGCTTTGCGTACACACTTTTTTCGCGATTAAAGCGTCAAATTATAATCGAGTTGATAATTAACGAGCCAACGCTAGATTAACCGGGGTTATCAGCCTAGGATCATCAGGATACAGCGAGCGAGGAGTGAAGCAAGAGTGAGATTGCGGCGATATAAAAGCGATACTCCGAGTGAAAGACAGAAAATCTCGTTTACGACCTCCTGATGCGATTACGCCACTTTTCCCGGTAAGATTCCGGCATCCTCGTCTCCCGCCTTTCTCTCTCTCGCTCTTACAGCTTGGGCCCCTGGAACTGGAACACACCTAGATTTATGATCTCCGACGGAAACACAACGACGAGAGAATTGCGTCCCGGCGCAACAGCGAGCCCGCGCTTCTCTCCTCACCCCGCCCTCTTGCTCACCCTCACCCTCTCTTTCTCTCTGCTGGTTGTGTCGCTCGGCTTTTTTTCGCTTCCAGCCTTTTTTTCCTCCCATCGCCCAGGACGAGAAGCTCGTTCGTATCCTCTTGACGAGGCGGGCTAGTCGTCGAGAGCCCCTAGCATGGCAATCCGCGAAATAAGCGGGGAACATCTGTCAGAGAGTAGTGGCAAGGGAGGATGAAGGGGGGAGAGGAGGAGGGGAAGGCGAGGGGCGAGAATTAAGAAAGTTCCAGCGCACGGGCGGAAGAAAAATGAGAGAAACCCTAGAGCCGCACTGGCCTTTGCGGGTTGGATTTGTTTTGCGCTGCCGCGGCTAAAGGCACAAGAATAATGTACTTTGCGACGAAACATTAATGTCCTTGGAGTTATCAAGAATTTGTTGTTTCACTCCTGTCGTACGGTGATAGTTTCAGTTTTTTGTTATCTTCTTTCTTCTCAATGACTCCGACATTAAAAAAAAAACGTACAAGTGTGGCTAATGTAAAAAACAAACATCTCATTAAAATTCGCGTTTTCTTCCTTTTATCATTGTTGTCATCTGCCGTTGACAATTTTCATGAAACTTTACCGCGGTACAGAGCGAAAGATAATTAAACAACCAAAACTTTAGCGAGCAAGTTATTTACAAATTAATTATGCCGATGGCCGGGCGCGAGATATCGACTTTCGCCAATTGTCCCTCGAATCGCAGACACTCGAGAGCTGACATCCAAAGAAATTTCACGACAGCAGCAGCAGCAGCAAAAGCCCTCAAATCTCCTGCCATTCATCGGCTGTTTGCCTCAGCGGAAAAGCCCTTCTTTTCTTTCGGGCGAAGGCAGAAAGCTTCGGAGAGACAGTCAATAGCCAAACGAATAATAACTGTCTCGCCGATTGCTCATAAAGTCGCGGGCGCGGAAAACTAATTAAAACCAAGTTCCCTGGCTACGAGAGATACGCGTGGAAGAGTTTGCCGAAGGCTGGCTTAAGCCGAGCCCTCCCTAGGCGGCCGAGCTCGTCAAGAAGAAAAGCCGCGCGTTACTCTCATCGCGATAACTCAGCGATTTTAATTTCGGCCCGACTGCGCTTCGGATCTCGAGTCTTGCCAGCCTCGGCCCATTAATACCGGCCATAAATTGCGCGCCTCTATTTGGGATTCGCACTTGATTACACCGATCGAGGACGCGCCACTTGCAGCATTTCAACTCGCTGCGCGGATGTTCATCTCCGGGGCATGCACGTGTGTCTCTACCTGCAGATAATGGAGAATATTGACTGATTTGTGAAAAACAGCATCGTCGATACTGTTTAGTAAGAAAGAAAGTTACTTCGGCTTAGCGAAGGCTTAAGGTGTTTTAAAAAAAGTTATTCAATGATTTTTTTGTTGGGAATAAGCTAGAGCTGGAAAATATATATTTTAAAAGTTTTGAGCTTTTTTTATTATTTTTTCCCGTAGAGTGTCTATGAATTTATGAATTTTTTTAGAATGTTACAGAAGAATTTTTTGATATTACATTGAAAAATTTTTCTACGAAGAATGGAATTCAGATAATTCTGGCGGAAATTTTTCCATACGCTTTCTATTACGCGAAAGCTTATATAAGCATCTGCAAAATTTATTATTTTCAGATCTGAAAATATTTTTCTAGAAACGCCGTAAAATGCCTGAAACAAAATCACGCGTAAAAAAAGAAAATTTATTACAAAATCTCTTTAGAATAAATTTTCTGAAAAAGCCACGAGTCGCTAGGATAAATGAAAAATTGTAAAAAATGGTAGAAATTTCGCGAGAAAATCTGCAAAACCATCGAAATCATTTCTCGAAAAATAAATGTCTCATTGCAGTGGCGAGAAAAAAGTGGCGTCACAAAAATTACAAAGATCCCATGTGGAAGTGCCGAGATAGGAAGTAATCGCACACACCGAGAGACAGCCACACGTGTTCAGAGCAGAGATAATCTCACGAGCCGGTCCCAATAATTTCGCGAAACCCTCCGCGGGGGACGTCGTTCCAATTTCCTTCCTCGCCAGGCTAGTACATATATATATAGATATACCGTAGGGGATGAGACTCGGGCTAGAAATCTCGGCGTGAGCTACGGGCCGCAGGAATTGCAAGCTTCCCCTGCTCCTCGGCGCTCTCGGTCCTCGGCAAGCTGGTATATCTTGATTTCCGAGTGGCTCCTTCGCTTTTGACGCGGCTGGATATCGGTAGACGGGGGCGCGTAATGATTAAAGTTTTTACGGAGGAGTAAGAAACGTTGGCGTAGCAGCGTTTGATGTTGAATAATGCGTCGTGTAATATTTTTCATCGCGAATACGACAAGTAGAGGTGGAGCTCTCTCTCTCTCTCTCTCTCTCTCTCTCTCTCTCTTTTCCTCTCTCTTCAGCCGCTGCTGTCTCGCTCTTGCTAATTGAAGTTCAGATGTTTTTGAAACGTGGTACACGCGCCGGAGACTGCACTTTTAGCTTCAAAAAGTTGCGCCAAACGCAAGACTTGCGATTTCTTCTCAAGGTTTTAATTTAAAAAGAACCAATAAAGTTTGTTTCGTTCTTTTGCAAAACTAACTCGAAGTTGTAATGTACAAATTTTTTATTTTTAATTATTAAATTTACCGCATTGGCTTTCACATAAACTCAAATGAAAATTAACGTTTTGTTTGGCTACACTGATAAAACGCGCTCTATTCCCCCAACAACAAAAAAAAAGAAAAAACACTTTTCGCTTTAACATCTGTATTTTTTTCGCTTAAAAGACACTCTCGTTCTAGATATTTCAATCCTACCAAACGTGCATCTGCATTACACTCAACGACCTATCGTGTACATCGCACACACGTATATGCTAGTGCACGTTCAACTTTAAAAAAAAAGAGGAAAAAAGGGTCGCAGCTACGCGAGAGAGAGAGAGAGAGACAGACAGACAGACAGAAAGGGGGGGGTTACTATACAGCCAAGCAATTTCTCCCGGCCGACCTGTCCTAGATTCCCTCCTCCAGCGTTGCTGCGGCAGGGCGTGATCGCTTTTATTAGAGCAGCCGCCGGCGCTAATTAAAGAATCCCGAAGCCCTAGGGCAGCGGCGCTCGGGGAGACGTGTGCAGAGAGGCCAGAGGTGCGAAACAATCGGCAGGGCAGCCCACATCCGCACTCGCTCTCCAATCGACCGGGACCGGAAAAGGGGGATAGCGCGTAGGAGGTGTCAATGCTGGGAAATACGTAGGTGCGTCCAGGGCTAAGGGTGTAGTGCGGGTGATCGTTTCTCCGAGCTCGAACCGACGGCCGAGGGGGATAAGAGACGACGCTCGTGGCGTTAATCAAGCGCGCCGCTTTTTATGAGCCAAGAACGCTATGGGAAAGGGGGGGGGGTGGCACACGAGCGTCGGGGCAAAGAAGATGGATGGAAGAAGCGGCGACGGGGTGCTGGACCGAGGTCATGACTGCCGAGATGCTGGAAGGGACAGGGGCAGGGAGAGAGCGATCGAGTGCAAATACAGCGCTGCGGCGGCCAAGACACCGAGGGAGGACGGCCCGTGCGTCGGGACACGACCAGAAGGAGGAGCCCGGCGGTTTCCGCCTCGAGCAGATTAGATTTCCTGGCGTGGGAGGAGGAGGAGGAGGAGACGATCGTCGGGCCAGACGGATTGTAGCACACTGGCAAATACAGCGACTGATCTCGCTCGTCGATTTCCACTCCGACTTTGTTTCGCAGCTCCAGACGAGATTTGATCTCGCTCTTCCTTTTCAATATCTCGCTCGCTCGTTTTCCGCCTAGAGGTGTCTCTTTTATTAGTCGTACGATTATCGTGCGCTTGGCGTGGCTGTTCGTGGCCGAGGAAATTTAAAAGGCGGATACGCTTAAGCTACTCCAAAATGCGACTTTGTAATATTAAAAGCTTTTTCAAGGGTATTACCAAGAGGATGGAGTAGACGGCTTGGTATCAAGCTTGATTGTTGGGAACAAAGTAGTTGGAAAACTGATGTTTCCAGCTTTTTCTCGATTTTCGAGCTTTTAATAATCATAGCTTACGTTCATTTTAATCTCACAACGCAGTCCCGAAAGAGTGCTTCGCATCAAAGAATTCGTTTGTTTTTTGCTTTTTAAACTGGAAGCTTTGAAAATTTCGAGCTACGACTCGCTTTAAGATTTTCATTGGCCTAAATATTTTTCAATTTATTTCGAGCTCGCGTTTTTGTTCATTTTAAAATTGTATGAGATGAAAAATTTGAAAATAATGTATAAAGTCGAATATTGGGGTAAAAAAAGGATATCTACGGCCTTATCGCGGTTGGCAAAAATTTCGAACAAATTTGTTTTAATATGGAAATTTACTGTAATATTCGTCGTTGAATTTAACCGTCATTTTTAAATTTCGATGTTTTATATTTTAAATAGTTTACTTAAAAATTTTTTAAAGAAAAAATATTCATTGTTAGTAAAACAGAAATAAAAAGAGAAATATCGATGGATTGCAATGAACTTTTGAAAAGCCAAATTTTTATAAAACCAAAAGTGAACTAATTATAAAACAGTTATCGAACTTTTCATAACGTTCTGTTGCATAACGGATAATTTTCAAGTAAATTTATCGCCGGCGAATAATAGAGAACGGGGGAAAAGGAGGAAGCCAGAATTTTCAGAAGATGGAAATTTAGTGAATTTGCATTGCAGATTCGTGTTTTCTATACAGGGAAGATCCCAACGGGAAATATGCAATGAGCGTAATCGCAGGATATCATTACTCTGATGATCTTTGCGTATAAGATTAACGAAAAGCAACTAGATCACGTATATATTTTTCAACTCTACATTTAAATATTCAAAAGTAACATATTTTTCTTGTACCAGTACCAAAAAAGATGAAATTGAAAAATTCAGCAATTACCATGCAATTCAATATTTTCACTTTGTTATCAAACTTCCATTTCTATAGCAAATTATTTTCTTTCGCGTCTTTCTTAATTTTCTTGAAATTGAAAGAATATCCCAGTAAATACAAATAAACAGTACAAAACTGAATAACAATTACTTTAATTCAAGCTGCAGCCATAAGTCTAGAAAAAATAAATCTATACCTCCAGGCTCACTTGCTTCCGATTCAATTGTCCCTAAGCCGGCAATAAGTAGGCGTCTTTTTAACAATTAAAGCAATTAACAGAGTTCAATAGCTGAGGTCAGTGATCCAGCTCTAAACGCCACGGGACGATGGCCAAATTGTAAAATGACAAAAAACGAGGTCGCGCGGCCGCGAGAAAGAAAAAGCTCGGGAGTAAAGACCTACTTCCTTCTGGCTTTAATATCCAACGCCCGGAGGCCATATCGGTCGGAATAGCAGAATCGCCGCTCCTTTCACGCGAAACGGCCGCAGTCGTGAAGAAAATCCGTGAAAATTAAAACGCTCGAGCCTATATTTAGCGCGGGCGCGCGAGAGAAAGAGAGCAAGCTGCAAGCCCGATTTTTATTGGTACAAGCTGCCGCGCTGCGCCACGAGTCGCTCTTCCCCCGGCCTCGTGCTTGCAGCTCGATCAATTTCCCCAGGCTCTTGCGCGTGATCGGTCCGACAGCGCAGCAGCCCCCGGCATTCGGATTGGTTCGGCAATAAAGCGCGCGAGATATTTTCCTAAAACTTTGCGAATGAAATCTGGAGTTGGCGAGATGCGCCGTGGAGAGGCTCAAATGAGACGTCGTCGCGTCGAAAGCTCCCAAGAATCTAGGCATCTTCGTCAAACGAATGATGCGGCCCGTCGAGCATCCAACTGTCCTACAGGAACTCTCGGGCCCGCCCTTCGACTCGAGAGACGTTTCCAGAGAATAGTTGAATTTCGTTCTCAAAGAGGTTGAGAGGGGAGGGGGCGGGGGTAGCTGCTTCCGTCTCCGGCAAGATAGACGCGTGCTTCGGAGTCTAGCTGATCGATACGCGCGACAATCTCCTTCGCTACAACGATTCGCGAGAGAGGCACGCCTCGTCACGAAGAGATCCATTGCAGACTGATACTATAACAATGAAATAACTTCGCCATTCCTAACCCCCCTATCTCACTCCCTCCTGCTCGACTATTCTCGATAAAAATAAAATGGTGAAACTCTTAATAAGTCGATTCACGCTGTTGAAGCTACATTGAATAAAGTCACGCGAGTGTACATATACGCTAGAGAAGAAAAGCACGTTGAATAAAGTCACAGGCGTCCTTCGTGAGGAGTCTTGACGCAACGAGTCCGCTCATTTTCCAAGCATCCGCAAAAATTTGATATTCCTTTAACTTGGTAAAAAGCTCAACGAGAACGATTGGAAGGTGAGTCGCTTGTTGTTGAAAAGCGTATCTCGTGACTCCAAGTTTGCAGACGCTTAATAAGCGCAGAAACGGCGAATGAAGAAAGATAGAGTAGTTACCGAGTTAAGGTGAAAAAAGAGGAAAAAAAAGAAGAAGATTGACCGAGCTCGGTTGTATAAAATTGTCGTGTGGACTATCGCGCTTCGTACCGAGAACGAGCTTTGTCTTCGTCAAACTTTACGAGGGCAGGAGCGCTACTATCGCCGGTCTTAAATTAGCGCGCAATCTTACTACGTCGCCCGTGTCGTCGCGCGCGATTCCACGCTATATACGTATATCGGGAGCTGTTCGAATGAGCGACGTCGCCGTAGTCTTGTTCTCGCGCTCGTTTTATCGAACGATTAATTAAATGCTTTTTCTGGAAAGGGAAACTAGTTAGCGGCAGGGTTACTCGCGCTTGACGAGCTTATCGCGTTAAATAGAGATGTTTTCATAAAGTCTCGAAATAAAACCTACCGTAATAGGTAGATTTAAATGTACAGCTTGAGCGCGATTGAAACTCCTTGTAAACACCTGAGACTTGATCATCCTCCCTCGGCTCATTAATACGACGCCTGAATTATCGGAGCGAAGCGTAGGGAGCATCAGAACAGCGATACACAATTCACGTCGTCAATTAGCGACACCCAACAACGCGCAAGCGTTCGAAAATCCTCTTTCCACTTGCGCCGCGTGCAAGCGCAAGCTTGCGAAAAGCTCGAGTGGAGGTCGAGCGCCGAACGACAGTGAAAGTATGCGGGCGGTAGACCAAAAAAGAGTCTTTTTGAAAAAAAGAGTGAAAAAGAAAGAAAGCAAGAGGAGAAGGAAGAAGAAATAAGAGCAGCTGAAAAAGGCTTCGTTTTCGTGAAAGTTCAAGCTTTGTTTTCATAATCGATACACTCTTAGCTCCCCCCCCCCTCTCTCTCTCTCTCTCTCGTTCTCGCTCCATTTTTTTCGTTCAGCTGCTCGTCGAGTAGAAAAGTACATCAGGCCCGCGCGCTGTTCTCTTTACCGAAACGTCAAACGCAGAAAGAGCAAGAGCGAGAGTGGGGGGAGGGGCAAAGTCCCATCAGAAACAGCGCCTATAGAACGAGAAGATGAGGGAGGTCGGCTGGAGGAGCGGGGAAGGGGGAGGTGGTCGGAATCAGGCTACCGACGAAGAGGCGGGCGTCTGCACGCTCGATTTCGCGCGCGTGCCCTCCGTTTCATTTTCGCCGGCTTAATGTCGCATAGCCGGCATCCACCCCCCCCCCTCTCCCCGACCCCGCCATCAGACGGTAAAAGAGCGCTCGGCAGTCGCATTAAAGCCTTGTGTAATCGACACTCTTCCCGTCGCGTACCAGACTCTGTCTCTCTTTCTCTCTTTCATTCTCGATACAGGCTAGTAGCTCTCGTTGCTTTCGGATCAAGGCTGGCTCGCGATAAGGCCGAATTTTGTATTGGACGGCTCTCTTTCTCTGAGCGGCTTATCTCTCACTCTCTCTCGCTTGGCTCCGTCGTGTTCCTTTTCAACCTGCACTCATGTCGGCTGTCTGTTCCCCTAGATCGCACTGTGTATTTAGTTAATCGACAAAACGGTCGATACTAGCGAACTTGATACATGCCATCGACATGAATGAACACGTCAAAATATATGCGCGTTTTGTTTGTCTCGCTTTTCTGTTTAATAATACTCGCGACGTTGCCGATATATGATAAATACGGGTAGATGAGGCAGGGGTAAAAACGTCCCAAGTTATCGTAAGTTGCCGAGAGTTATGCTGAAAAGCATCGGGCTTTCGCGCAGTGTAATCGATAGTTTTGACAACTCATTTAAACTGGCCTGGAAAAGTGAGGCGCAGGCGAATGAATTTCGGGCCGGTATAATTGAAATTTCTAAACTGCACAAAAGCCGATTTGAAATACTCGTCAAAATGCACAAGTGCATACCAGTGCACTATGACGAGTATACAGCTGTATACGTGTGCGCGTCTGTATGGAAATCGGCAAATCTGGGGCTTTTAAATCGATTATACGCTTACTTTCCTAATGTGACGGGCGCGAGCAGCGAGGGCTGCCTATTGGACTAGAGTATATCGGAGGGGCTAAAAAAATAAATTAAAATCGCAACATCGGCCGGCTATTGGGCGAGGGTCATGAATAAAGTATACACCCCCCCCGCGCATATAGCCGCCGAATTCATCCGGATTAGCGGAATGCGCGTTATATCAGAGCCGTTAGTTAACTTGCCTTCCCGTCCAAAATCAATGCGCGCTGCAGCCATAACCGGCATAATGAAGCTGCGATTGCCAAACTAAATAATCTTTCAATTAACGAGCTATTCGGGCCGCTTGCCCGGAGGAAAAATAGCAAAATACCTCCCCAACGAGAGCACTCCCGCAGCTATAAGCCACGCTAAGCTTTTAACGCCCAGTGCGTAGCATCGAGCGATCGACTCGGATGTTAACGATCGTCTATTTTTCCCGCCCGGATATTCGCTAGCCGACCAACAACGAGTGGCGCTTAAGTGATTGATGAGGCAGGTCGAGCAATGACATTTGCCGGACTAGAGACCACAGCCGCATCGAGGATCTTACCGAGGGGGGTTGCTTTCGTTTATCGGAATTGCATACCGGCAAGTCCTCGAGGACAATGTCCGCAATACTATGAGAGTCTGCCAAGCTATCCGGACGTTTCGACTCTCGCCGATTATATTTCCCAAGCGATTTGCTAGACTTGGCCAAGATTTTGATCTTGATTGTTTTTTACGATGGGGACTGCTGGGAGCGAGGTTCTTTCATTTTTGGCACAAGGGTTGGAAAAGCGTTTTAAGAGAATGAAAAATAACAAATTTTGATAGCGTTAGTGAAAATATTTTGGATATTGCTGGATACAAAGCCCGGCTGTGAAGTAAACGTAGATAAAGGTGCCTTGCAATTTGCAGAAAATAACCTTGAAAAATACGGAAAAGACCGGGGCTCCGTAGTGCATTAAAGGAGAACATCTAACCAACGACATTCAAGCTTATTCCGTTTGGAAATTCTCAGATATGACATGAAGACGTAACCAACGGGATTTTTAAAATATTAGCATAAACCTAAATCAGGAAAATACTTTTTTTTTAATAACTCCTCAAATAACTCCGAAACTAATTTTCACTTTAGCTAAAGAATATCCGAGTTTGTGTCATTAAAAAAAATGCCAAAAAACTTTAATTAGAATAAAAAAAGGAACCTGATACAACACACTCGATCCAATTCTAACTAAAAATACAATTAACTTTGTTGACTCTGTACGGTATCGCATTTACATTGTCAAACTCAATTCAACCATAGCAGCAAACAATTAGGTTGGAAAAAAGAGGTGAAAAAAGAAAATCGACCGCACAGCTCATTAGCCGTTTGTTTATTACATCAACATTAGCTTATTGTCAGCAGTCCCACATCGAAATGACAACGGGGTTACGTAAACACGTGAAATTCCCAGTGTAAAACAAGCCCTATTACAACAAAATTCAGCCGGTGGCAATAGCGCCAACGTAAACAGCGAGAGTCACGCAAAGCCGGCTCTAAACTCTCTCTCACTGTCGGTGTAGTCGGTCGTTAAACTCCGAGCCCCACCAGTCGCTTCTAAACGCAAAACGGCCACTCACCTGCTTAATCCCAGCGGTTCACCGGGGCGCACCTCGTAGACGACAGCTACGGCCAGCACATCTGCGCCGCAAAGCCTAAATCACGAGGAGGGGAAATAAAAAAAGTTCACGAACAACGTAACGTCACGAGTATCGCGGACGAGACGAAAGGGAGAGACAGAGAGAAAGAAAGAGAGCCGAGCGGCTGAGCAGGTCGCAGAGGGGGCTAGCGCAGAGGGTTGCGGCGCGCCGGGCCAGCCAGAGGCGACTGACTTCCCACGCGCCACGTGGACGCGGAGCCACCCCCGCGCAAAGCCCGATCCCCACCCTCGAGCGCTCGACGCTCTGGAGGCCGGTGCATGCGCGCTCTGTGCCGCTACTCTCGCCCTCTCACCCTCTCTTTCTCTTTTCTTACTCTTTGCCGACTATTTTCGGCCCGATTACATGCCGCGGCGGTTGCTTCTTTCAGCCGGCCCCGCTCACCTCGTGCGATTTTCTCACCAACACCATCAACACTGCTGTTGCTCTTGCTGCTAGGGATATTTTTTTTTCTTTATTGGGCATCTGAGATGGATGGTCAAGCTGCCGAGGGATTTGGGAAGTGGCGCGGATGAAAGATGGCTCGGGGGCTTGAATTTCATGTGGTAGATTATGACGGTTATTTATTTATTTATTTTTTCTTTCAATCGAAATGTCTTATCGAAAAGTAAATAAAACAAAAAAATACATTTAAATACCACCCGACGATATTTCAAGATCAATATATTCCGAAATGGTTAATTATCAATTTTACCGGGAGATTCGCTTGTAATTTACGGTAAACTCCGTAATAAATGATTTAACGAGCTCCGCGATAATTAATAATCGTAATAATTGAAAAATTATAAATTTAAAAGCTTTCAAGTGCATCGACTTAGAGGGCCGTCGTAAAAGTCCCCCCCGGTAGCGCATAAAACTCGAGCCGCAAACATATCTTTTGTCGCAAAATTCCGCAGTGGCAGCCTCGGCACGTACATGCTACATTTTTATTGCATACTGCGCAAACGCGTCAAACAGTAGCAGCACTAGCAGGGCGAGCAATGTGCAGACGACGACGACGATGCGCGACGTAAATCTTTATTTATATTACGCCAATAATTCACTGGCGATATTAAAAATTTTGTGTATCCTATAAATTTTTTACTCTGAAAACATAAAGGCTACGGTCGACTGAATCGCCGATGCCGACAACTTGTTCCGCGGGTCCCCTTGATATTTTATCGAACTTATATGTATACATACATTATAAATGATAAAAAATAAATAAATCTTTGAAATGTTATTTACACAGAGCAGCTCGGGGGGGATAAAAAAGAAACGAGAGCACGTTATAGGAGGAGTCGAAGTACGGGTCTGTCGGCGTTTAAATAACTTTTTATTTTCGAATCATTGCGATAAGCCGGTGACATAATTAATCGGACTTACGGCCGGTCCCACTTCCAGGCCGTTCGCACAGGGTTTGGAGCTGCAAGAAGGCAGAGGCTGGGGCAGAGGGAGAGAGAGGCTGGGGGGGGGGAGAAAGGTAAGAACAAGTCGTTAAATAATGAAGGTCCTCGAGATTGCGGCATCATAAAACAAAGATTCACTCGCCACTTGGGACCCCCCGAATAAGGGGAGAGGGAAGGAGGGGGGCCGAGTCTGGTCACGACAAAGCCCATAAAACTACGAAGGGATTTACGCACGATTTACGTGGAGCTCCTTACTCCACGGAGCTCCGAGAGAGCTGATTTCTCTGCTGGCTTGCGAATGCCGGCCGCTTCCTTTCTTTTTTTTTACCCCGCTTACCAGCTCTGTGTATTATTTGTTAGTCTCACCTTGTAGTTTAAGAAAACTCTGCGGTTGCTTGTTTTTTCCCTTTTTTTTTAATCTTTTGCAATGTTCGCAGTTACAATAAGGAGTTTAAATTGAAGATGAGAATATTGTGATTGATGAACGCAAGTGACAATATAAAAATGCTCAAACTTACGTGAAATAGAGATTTTAGGAAAACATTATTTTGGAAACTCACCTGAAACAGAAGAAAAATTTATTAAAACCGCGTATTAATTTATTAAAAGAAAATTAAAGCAAATTATTTTCAAAAATATTTTAATTAACAGCCCGATCGTATATGCCGCTAATTAAAATTATATAATTATTTAAAATGAGCTAGTTGATAAGGCCGCAGGTGCAAAATATTATTAGCGATGACGTGACAGGACGGTCACCGCGTGTACAGCGAACGTACTTTGAGCAAATGAATAGGTTTGGCGAAGGTCTGACAACGTTGGGACGACGAGCATCTGGGATGCCAGTAGTGCCGTCCCATCAGTCGCAGGCCTAGCGGCAGTTTTGCCATGACGTACGTCTGCGGATCAAGCTTCCAGGGGAGCACCTGCTCTCTCTCTCTCTCCCACAGGGGGTTTAATGTAAATGTTCGTCTACGACGCGCTTATTACACAAAGACGCGGTGCTCCGATTCGAGGGAGATTAAGGCGCGCGCGCACGCCGCGGAAAAGCCAAGCGTAATTTCTTCGAAAATTAGTTCCAGCGGCTGAGATTTGTACGCTCGAAATTCAGCCAACGTTCGCGAAAATAAGCGTTTAAAAAAAAAATTGAAGTCTGTGCGTCTCGCTGCAAACAGCTACTTTCGTCCATCCATTCTCGTCTATTTTAAAATTTAATACGTATTTTACGCTTTGTTTTGAAACGCGCCAAACTTTCGAAAACTGTGGCGCGAGAACTCGGGAAAGACATAAAAACGCAAAGTTAACGCGTTCATCTCTCTCTCTCGTTCTTGCACTTGCACGGAGTAAAGCTCGTAACTCGCTTGTCTTAAACAGCCCGTAAAACAAGCATAATTCATAAAAAAAAGGAAAGCAAAAAAAATTAATTCAAACTCTGGATCTAGTTTCGCTTTTTTTTATCAAGTTTCCTCAAATCGACTGACTGTTGCACACTGCTTTGCGTTTGAAAAAAGCGTTGCGCGATTCCGCGCGTGTGGCCGGGAATGCAAAACTGCAAGTAGAGCGTTAAAATTCAAGCGCCAACCCCCCTTCTTCTTTTTCTTCCCCGTTTTTTTTTCTTCGCTTTCATTTTGTTTTCCCGTGTAACACGCCACATAAATTACATTAAAGCGCGATTAAAGCAGCCTACTCGTACACGACGTTTTATCAGCAGAGCTTATCTCTCGACAACTATAAAAAGGTATACCCTTTTTTTTCTTCAATCTTACGAAAAGTACGCAGCTTAAATTTCGCGCTCCACTTTGATAGCGTCGATAAAAATGTTATCCGTTTACAAAAGTTATATAGTACAGGTCGTATGTGTGTCAAGAAAACGTTTAAGCGGCATTTATGTTGCTGCACGAACATTTACTTGCAATTGCACTCGGACATGCCTGCTAAACGGCTAAGATATATTTCCATACTGTAAGCTCGCAAATATCGGTTACGGTTTCATCGATAAACGTTTTATCGAAGCTGCAATTGCTGTGCAATTGTTCCTCGATTATTCCTGCACATTGAAGGAGCAATCCATATCGGCTCACCCCTATGCGAATACAATAAACCTTAGAAATGTATCGATTATCGAAAACAGTATCAATATATAGAAAGCTTATTTGGAAATGCAACAAAGACAAAAAACAAAACCATCTCGACGATTGATATTCGCATTGTAGTTCAGGTATTATTCAGTAGAATCAAGAGGCGCAACGCTTATAATAAAACTCCTCATTACCGAAAGCACTATAGTTCCCAAGTAGATTCTAAGCCTGGAGTAGCGTATACATCCGAGGAGCCGGCGCGTCAAACTCTGCGCTTTCCTCCCACCTCCAACGAGATCTTGAGTCCTCCTCATCCTCCCCCCTCGCCCTGCCGCCGTCGCGAACATATCCCCGAGGTAGAGAGACAGGTCGCCGGGCTTCGGGGCTGTTACGTTCGCTGCGCGGCGCAGCAGCCGCCCGGCGTTCACGGGGATTTCAAGCCATCCCCGCCGGCCCCCCTCTCTGGCCTCTCCGCGTGTATCCGCGCCAGCTGTGTCTCGAGCGTGTTAATTAGACGGGCTTTTGTCTGCAGGAAAGGAGCCCAAATGAAGCAAATATGAATGATCCGCTCTCTCCGCTTCTCTATCCTCTCGCACGCGCGCTTGCGACTCGGAATTCGCCCCGACCCTCTCGCTACGTCCCGGGGCGCGGCAGCGACGGCGGCGGTCGTCTCTCCCTCCCGTTGCTTTCCTACCGAGATATATACGCGTAAAACGCGCCAAAACGAGACGGAGATAGAGAAAGATAAAGGGAGGCGAAGCGGAGCCGGGCGCGCTGCTCCTCTACGTACACGCGCGCGGCCTGATTTCTTATTTAAGAGCGGAAAAGGAAGCGCACCGGATTTCGGGCGACAGACGCTGTGCTATAGAGCGGAGGACGCGACGCGGCGGCTCGAGGAAAAAGCAGCTCTCGACCGAGCTGACGATAATTTTCGTCGCGGCGAGCCCCTTTTATTCTCCCCCTCGCCCCTCTCTTTCCTCCTTCACTCAGTCTCTCTCTCTCTCTCTCTCTCTCTTTTTGTGCGGCTCTCGTTTAAAGCTGGATTTGCATTTTCTTTATGCGCCCTCTAGCAGCCTCTTCCCTCACATCTGTGACTTCTTTGTCGCGGTTGCAGCTCTCAAGCGCCCCTTCCCCGGCCTCTCGCCACTATCCCTTTAAGTTTGTTATTAATTATCACGCGCACTTTGCCAGAAGATCTCGTCGTGGAAGAGCAGCTTTCTACATCGCGTATAGATGCGCACATGACGTTTCTCGTATACGTGTATCCCAGCAAATGCGCGCCCGAGCGATAAACCGTTCGCCGCCCGTAAACGCTTCTTGCACGCGCGCTCGTATAAATTCGAGATGGGCTCATCAATTTTCGAGAGCGGAAAAAGAGCTCTCTCTCTCTCTCTCTCGGCGAAACAGGGCCGAGACACGGAAATCCAATTATCCGGCTGGCAATTCGAAAGCTCACGCATCGGTTCTGAGCTGCTCGTAAAGCTTCGCTCCTGGGAGATTTGTATGGACGTATAGCGTCGCGAAATAGGTCGGAATTCGCGAGAGCGGCTTTACTCTTGTCGACGACGTTGCCGGACACATCGGGAATAGAGCCCTCGACGAGCGTGATTACCCGCGAGTCGGTTCTGCATCCCTGTTTGGCGGTAATAAGACGCATGGTGACCTTCCAGAAACTCCGGATTGCACAAAGGGACTGAAAGGAAATCCGACCAGTCCGTCTGATATGGTTGCTTTGGTGTAACATATACTGTTGAGCTTTGTAGTCTAACTGCTTGCTCATTACCGAGTGTCTTTTTCGATTTAGACCTGTATACCAATAATATAGAAAATAGCGGTCCGAGTTGCCTTGTCAGCGAAGTCACGCAAGCGGTGACGTAATTAATGATAAAACAGGCACATCGAGGGTGGAAGGATGGGGGAAGCCTAGTAAATAATTGTTCTCGTTGCGGCTTGTTAAACAATTACGTAACTACATGGTGAATCTCGTACAAGCGAGCAATACGAAATTGACTAGCCCTGCGCTCTCTGAGGTTGCGCGAACAAACAGAAGACAATGAGTTAGCAAAACGAGCAAATTTAGAAATGCCATTGTGCTTAAAATTGGATTCACGGAACACTCGGCTTTGCGCCCTCGCGCTGCGGGTAAACAGCGTCCGAGAAAAATGAAAAAAAGAAAGAAACGAGAAAAAAGTAAAACGGACCACGTTCGAAAAAGGGATGAGTGAGCATAAAGGTGGAGGTGGGGAAACTGGGGGAGGGTATAGTATTTTAGAGATTACCGCAGAAAGGATTTTGGAACGATTGTCCGTAGAAAGCGCTGATCCAGTTCTGGAATTTGAAATGTCATGAAGAAAAGGAACGCCCGACGAAGCTGCGGGACGGCCGCTGCGTGCGGTGGTGGTAGCGGTAGGGAAAGTAGAACCGGGCGAACCGCAACATCACAGCACGTGTGCGCGTTATATATATCTCTCTCAGAGCGCGCCCGAGGATTACATCAGGCCAAGGCGATTTTTCAATTTGCGATAAAATAGTTGATACATTTTCGCTGGACCACGGGATTTTTTAGCTCTATCCAGCTAACGGAAACAAGAGAACGACAAATTCCTTTTTTTTTTTGTCGACTACATGGAACACTTTGTGAGTGATTTTTATTCTAAAAGAATTGTATGTTGGCGGGTACAAAGCTTGTGTGTACGAATGGGCTAAAGCTGTTGGGTATCTATACGAAATATTGTAACTGCTTTATTTTGAGCAGAAAACAACAATCGTTATCAACGCAGCTTTGTAGAACGAAATCTAGAACGAATCTACACTCGAAATCGCTCGAATCGAAGTTGAATTCTCTCAATAGAAGTCATTAATGTTTGAGAACAATTTATTCCGTATCGAGAGTAAATCATTTAAATCCTTCCATCCCCCTTCCCCTTACAGCAACTAGGAGCTGAAATAACTGAAAAATAATTTTCCGCCTAGAGTGCAGAAATTCAAAAGCTCAAAATAAAATCAGAAGAAAAAAATTCCAGGTTGGTCCGGAAACGGGTGCGAGGGGGATGGGGGGAGGAGCAGTGCAAACATCAGAAAGAGCGTCGATTAAGGTTGAATCTTGCTTGAGCGCGAAGTAATCGAAGAGAATTCTGGCAGAGCGAGAGAGAGAGAGAAATGCGCGTCTAGCTGGCAACTCTCATAAACCGCCGAGAGGAAGAAGCGCCTCGTCGCGCGCGCCCTTATCGGGATTCGCAGTTCCGGGAAAAAGAAAAGAGCTCGGGCCAACGACTTTCTCCCGTCGGTCTTCTATAACAAGCACCTCCACAAATCGACGACGCGCACCTCGTTACGCGCGCGACTGCGCTCTCAACCACCCACCCTCGCCTACACTTGCTTGCCTGCTTAAATTTGCTCCTGCTCTATGTACGTTAAATCATCCAAAGGCTAAAAACTGATAAACCAGCGGATAATTAAAGCGATAAGACAGCAGTGTGCGTGTGACGCAGCAATACGAGTCTTGTAGTTTTCACTGCTGCACTTGAAAGATTTCGTAAGTACATCTTCCGGGAAATTGTGGCGACGGCCCTGCTTAGTATATTCGAGTTTCTCGTGGATTTGCGGTTGCGCCCCCTACCCATTCCCCAACACCACACCTTCCTGGGTAAACGGATTTTCGATTCTTTGGCTGGATATTTTTTTTCAATCCAAGACCTGGCGTCCTCCAAAGTTGAGACTTTGTTGAACGCCACAAGAATTAATGTTAAATTGTCGGAGAAAAATGTTTGGTTCTTATTATAACAAAAAAAAATGACAGCAGCTATTCAAAAATTTCGAGTGCATGTGCGTTATAAAAAGCGAGCGGATGACAAAGTCGAAAACAAGAGCCGCGATTCGGGAAAAAGTCCTTTCGAGGGTAGAGTCAATAAAGCGCGACCGCCTCGAGCGGAATATGTATCCCGAGTAAAAGTGCTAGATGAATACATATATATAAAGCGAGGGAAAGAGCGACTCGTAACTTCACATGCTCCCTCTCTTCGCGCTACACACTACAACATCAGCAGCTCGGCTCTTTTTCTCTCGTTCTTTCAATCCTTTTTCGCGCGAGCCAAGGACGCGAGGAATCCCGGTGTCTCGTAAATAAAAGCGCGCGAAGCTCGAAAAAAAAAGAATGACAAGAAAAAAAAATCGGCGCGTTCGCTTCCGTCGTCAGCTTGAGGGCTGTTTAAAGTGTATGTGTGCGCTACGGTACGAGCGAGGAAGGAGGGGGCACCATAAATTGGCTCGCGCGAACGGCGCGCGCATAATGATACATCAGTATCCCTGTCTTCCTCTCTCGTCCTCACTTGGCCATCGGGACTCGCGCCAGCTATATAACAGCCGAGTGTGTAGACGGGCGCGGCTCGTAAATTTTCGGCCTGCGAGATGGAGCGCTGACGCTCGGCCCCGGTCTTTGGAAAAACGAGACCCGTAAATTTTTGCCGCTGTCCTCCCAACTTCCCTCCACCCGCCCTTCGTCCCAAAGCTTCTCGATCTCGAACACTGAATTTTTCAGGGACACCGATAACGCGATAATAATAATTTCCTTTCACTCAAATTTGAATCCCTTCCTTTTTTTTAAAAAAGAAAGGAAAGAAAAAATAAAAAAAGGAAGAGAAAAATGGAATTGGAGCGGGAGTAACGAGAATTCAGAGTCACCGTAATTGTTGAGCTTGAGTCAATTAGTCGGTAATAGCGAAGATCCGCAAACACAGCAGATAACTACGCTCCAACTAGCATTGAACTATTCGCAAATTGATGGTAATTAACTCAAAAGTTGGTAATATAAATTGAACGTCCATATCCGGGCGGTCCGGAAACTCGGAGCGCCAACGCTGTGGGAAGGGGGGTGGTTGCAGGTATTCTCATTAGTCCGTCATCATCCAGGCGCGCGGGTCCAAAGCGGAGCGAGAGGGCGAAAGAGCCGAAATTGCCGAGGCTCTGGCTCGATAACGAGCGGCGTGGAGCGACATAGTGGCCGGGCTCGCGGAAAGAAAGAAGAAGTGCATAGGCCGGGCCTCGAGTCGCCGACGCCGCGGGGTAAATACCTTGTCGTCGCGCAAGAGTCCGACCCATCCGCTCCCCGCTCTGGCTCCTCTAGCCGCGATGCCCGGAGTGCTCGCTGCCCTCCCGAGAGCTTTTCTCTAGAGTAGAGAGAGCGAGAGAGGAGGGCTGAGTGCAGCCATCGGTGGAGGCCAAGAGGAAAAGCCGAAAAGAGTCCTGAGAGCCGCGAGCCGAGGGCCGCCCGGATCGCGCGCTTTTCCGCGATCGCGCACTCCCTTCTCGCTGCCTCTCTCGTCCGCACACATAGAGAGCCGCGCACGTAGCCCTTCTCCCTCTCCTCAGCCCCAAGAGACTTCCATTGTCTTCGGGCCGGCCTTTCCCGAAAGTTGCCGCTCACGACCTCCGTCAACTTCGCCGTGCGGCCTGCAAGCTCTCTCTCCTCCTCCTAACGTGCCCTCGTCTCGACTACCCTCGCTCTCTTCTTTCCATCCTCTCCCTCTCGTTCTCCCTTCGCACTCTGTGTGCTTGTTCTTTTGTTCGAAGAACAGCTGGAGAATTTTCGGCGGTGCCGTGGCGACGGCTTTC
Organism: Anagyrus pseudococci; assembly: GCA_030522585.1. Lineage (NCBI taxonomy): Eukaryota > Metazoa > Arthropoda > Insecta > Hymenoptera > Encyrtidae > Anagyrus > Anagyrus pseudococci. Next base: position 21,604 of record JAPYYQ010001546.1, read on the forward strand.
GACCGTCTCAACTTCTTTAGCCTGACGCTTAAGTTTCTCGCGCTCGTACCTTCTCTCTCGCTCTCTCACTTTTCTCCATCGCCGACGCGGCTCGACCTCGTTCATTTTTTATTTCGTCTCTCTTGCCAGTCTTCAACGCCCGACTGTGTATATACATAAACGACATCCGCTTGGCGTATTTACTCGCTCGTTCGACTCGTTCCCGCCGAAAATTAAATGCGTTATCGTAACTTTTTAACAAGCCCTCGCAAGCTCGCTTGGCAAAAAAAAGAACAGTCAGGAGAATAAGTAAAAAGTCGCGGAAGAAATTCAGCTGCTCGAAAGTACCAGCGTTACAATCTCGCAAACTACACCCCTAGCCGTTCTAGCTTTATTAATCCGCTCGTGCGAGGTACAATAAAAGCAACGGCGTATAACTAGCAGCGGTATAGGGAAAACCGTACGACTCGCCGGCGTTCTAACTGCCGTGACAACGACTCGCTGTCCGCAAAACACACCCCCGCCTCCTCCCTTCTTCTAACGATTCTCAGGCTTTCTCGATTTAACGTCTTCCTCGCGTTTCCAGCCCCCCGTCGATCCCTATGCTCTCCGTTCGTGGCTTTGGAACTTCTTCGCGCCCCGGCTTTCAGAATAGAAGAGAGAAATAGCATAGAGGTAAAGTGGTAAGAGGGGAGGGAGGAGGAAGAATGGTGGGCGGCGCAAAGATAAAGCCAGGGGGTTAACGGAAGAGAGAGAGAGAGAGAGAGAGAGAGAGAGGCACACGGCTCTCCCGATGAGCTTTTAACCAAGAGAGCACTTTCCGACCGTCGTCGTCGTCCCTCCCTCCTTTTAGTTCTCTCCCTCTCTTCTCTCTCTCTCTTTCCACCGTATCGAACCGTAAATTTTCAATTATGGAGGTGTGGCCATGATTATTTAACGGAGGGAGGGGGCTGCTTGCAGCTAGCAGCAACGGTCCATTAGTCGGCTCAAGACGCCACTGTGCAGGAAAGACGAAAAAAGCAAGTTTACCGACGACTCCGGCTACTGCTGCTGCTGCTGCTGCACGAGCAAGACTGGTTTTATGGCTGGGCTAAGGCTTGGTCAGACAAATATTTCTTGGTTTGTAGATTGTGCAGTGAACCTTTTAGCGGTTTCGCTCGATATTTAAAAAGACAATAGAAATCGGGGGGTTCACGAGCGAAGCGAGACGGAGGATGGATCCCCCTTATTATTTGTTAAAGAATGTCCGATTAAGTGTAAATACTGGCGGAAAAATGGTAATTAAGCACATTAAAACACTGTAATACAACTAATGAAATTTATCAGTAGTTCAAATCCGTATCGATCAGACGGCAGGCAAGAGGAAGCTTGCTCTCTCTATCTTTCCCGATAGCACTGTCAAAAGCAATTCTCCAGCTCGAGCGCCATTAATTTTTCTTTCCTCTCCTCTTGTAAAGCCACCAGCACACAACTAGTTTGAACTACATCCCGCTGTAAACTTACACTCGGCGCATGAGCATCAAAGCAAGTAGCTTTGAGACTCCAGAGGAGAGAGAGAGGGAGTTGCAAATGTCGACGGCTGCTATGAAGACAGTCGGATAACTCGGGTGGCCGGGCGCAACCCACACTTATCCGACTCCTTATCCCGAAGCTGCTTGGGAAAGCAAAGTTACGTCTCTTAGCCGTGGCGGAACTGGCATTCTCGACACCCCTTCCGATCTCCGATATCTCCACCGCTCCAAGTTCGGGCGTAAAGGGACGGGAAGCTAAGGTATATGGCGGATAATAAAAGCATGATTCAAGAGAGACTGGAAATTCCCGCGCTCGTGGAAGCGGCCGATGATAAAAAGCCCGGGCTACAATGCTCGGTCTTGCAGCGCACCCGCACACGTAGACGTACCTCCGACTCTTTTGTCGAGTAATTTAGGGCTATTGTTCTTCGGCTTGGGAGTTCATAATAGATATAGATTATGGGGGTAATGATCGTAACCCTTACTCGCGATGCTTCCCAGGAAATTCGAGGCTTTTTCGCCCGAGCACTTTTGCCAGCCGGCGTGGAACGGCTTCTTTTCTCCACGGCTCGAGCGTGTTTATTTTATCGAACGTTTGCTTATTTCCATACGTTCAATTTTCCGACGAGAGGCGAGAAACGAGTTTCTCTGTTTACGCTTATTTTTCGCCCAACAAATATGAGCGTCTGCTGTATTGTCGTGTACTGTTGTATCGCTGACTGTTTGACACAATAAAGTTCAACAAAAAGATTGTCATACTTTCATTTTCGTTAGGTCGCTGAAGATTTGTCCAGCCAGTCCCGTTTGTTAACCCTCGACTTTGACTCATTTTCCGCAGCATTCCTCGTCCACCGTAAACTTGCGCGTCGTGTATTTTCGTTTTTCCCGGAGAAAGCCCGCGGTCTTGACTCGCTTGTGTGTACCTCATTAATAATGCGAGCAGGCGAAGGGAAGAGGGTGGTGGTAGCAAAGCGTGAGTTTGGGCCAGAAGAGGAAAGAATTGCAAATTAGCCGACGTCTGCATCTGCTTTTCGACATAAACGAGCCGAGCCACCGGATGTGGTTTGTACTACAAGCGCAGAGTAGGGATGGAGTTGGCGAAAGAATAATCCGGGGGGTGGCGGATTATCGGTGAAAAGTGAGGGAGAAAAGCTGGCCGCTGCATTATTCGGCGCGTCCGTCACTGTTTGCACGCGTCCGTGACACTGCGGGAGAGAGCGAGCGCGCGTGCTGGCTCCAGCTGCGCGTGTATTTGCCCTGGCAATGTTTACCCGCTCGCAGCGCTTTTCGAGAGAGTGAGAGTCCGGCTGGCCACCAGCGCTTGGCTACGACGGACGACGACGACGACTTTGGCCGCGGCGACTTTCGCAAGGCCGACCTTTGAGAGCCGCTCCGCGTGTGTATGTATAGCCACGGAGTTCAACGCGCCGAGGCGCGCGGCGCGCAAAGCAGCACTCGCACACACGCTGTACTGCACACGCGGCGCGCACACAAACTTGGCGGGAGGCGATGAGAGTAGCGCCCAAGCGCGATTTCCCTCGCCTACTCTCGCGTGTCCCTCTCTCTCTCTTGAGGAAAAACGCCCGGCTGAATTGAGAGCCAAGCGCGCGCGCGCGCGAGAGAGAGAGAGAGAGCTTGCTATTCAGGGGCCGAAGAGTACGACGACGGGCCGGCCGAGCTTTCTTTATACGCGCCCGGCCTTCCCTTTTGTCGCCTGACAAATATCGTCGTTTCGAATACAAACACGACAGCAGCAGCAGCAGCAGCTCTCGTTGGGCCCCCTCCTCTGCGCTCGTGCGCGAGCTTCTTCGAATCACGCCGCCCCTCCACCTCTCTCTCTCCGCTCGCAACTGTAGCCGCGGTGTACAAAGCTGCTTTCTTTCTGCTTTTCCGGACACGCCGAGATTTAATGTGACGCGTACACCTACCGTTGCGAGACTGTGCGAGTGTATTGTACGATTTTTTTTTTATTACACAACGCCTTTTTTATGCCTAATTGCCGCGGGGGCTAAATAAATAGATGCGGATTCGCGGACGGCGGCTGGTATGAGAAAATAAATAAAAGCCCCTGCCGATATTCGCTCGTAAGCACCTCTCGTGCTCGCGCGCGAATTACGGTTTTTAATAAACCGCAATCCGGTCCGCAGCTCCGACTCTCATCTCACCCCCCAAGCGTCATAAATTTAGCCGAGAAAAATCCCGAGAGCGTATCGAAACCTCTCTCTCTTTCTCTTTTTCCACGCGCTACTCTGCCCCCGTACGTTTTCTATTAATTTCGCGGTGTAGCGAAAGGTAGGGGTCAGCCGAAGCTGGCTAGACCGGGGCAGACCATATTTTCACCAGCTCGCGAGGGCATGTGCGACCGGCCAAGCCGTAAAACAGGAGCGAAACGTCAGGTTCGTTTCCACCTCCTCCCACGCTGCACAGCTGCCCCCGTACTCAGGGGAGGGTCAGGAAAAGCCTTGGACTGAAAATTTATAGGGCAGAAGGGGTTAAGAGGGTTCGCGCACGCATCGCGTAACCTACGTGCGGAGCAGACGAGAGGGTGGGCTACGTCCACGCGTACGCGCGGACACACTCACGTGCGTGCGATCTCTCTTTTTATTCTCATTTCTTCCTTTTTTCACCAGGTCGCTTTTCAATGGCAAGCGTAAGGGAGATGGAGACGACCGAGGCAGTCCCGAAGTTTTTCACCCTCCAAAACGGCAAGTTAGGACTCTTGAACACGTGCCAAGAACCATCCCCCCTGCCGCCGAGCCAGCCGCCTACTCCAACCACCCTCTCTTCCTCTATATACCGCGTACGCCAGCCGGCCGTCTACTCCTCCTTTTTCACTTCATATCTTGCCCGCTGCTCTCTCCCACCCCCCCTCCCCCTACAGCCCAAAGTTTTCCGTCTCTTGCGAATCTTTTTGCATGTACATTTTTTTCACGTCTCTCCCCAGTCCCACCCTCCGAGTGCACGGTGTACTTTTTAAAGTTATTCGGACGCAACCCGATCACAGGCTGTCATTTCTCTCTTTGCCTGCCCCGCACAGTCTTCAGTCGACTTTTTGCTCTACTTGCATTGCGTGTACACACTACTGAAGTATATATATATAGATATATATATTAACATAAAGTTGCCAAATTATATAAGTTGCCTCTGGAAATGGACGTTTTAGCGAAATTAAACCGAGTTTATTTGATGATAAAGCGTGATTATTGAAAAAATTTAAATAAATAAAATTCAAAGCAGATATGTTAGATCGGGATAATGAATAACGTTTAAAGTTCCGTTTGAAAAATATTTGTCAAAAATATACTTACTGGTATCTTTTAATTAAAGAAATTCAAACTTTTAATTACATTTTTACGGAATAGGAAAAAACTTTCGCTATGCGTATTACGTCACATTTCCATTACAACTTTGTTAAGGTAATCTTTGTGAGAAATTCTTTTTACATAGCCATACACTCACACACACACACACACACACGTACACAGACCTGCGTAATGCACAGAAAGAATAATCCATTTAATAATTTCATTAAATGAAATTTTTATTAAACCAATGAGAGGGATTAAGCTCGAACGCTTAATTTAAACTTGATTTCGGCCGGTGAATATCCGTAAAGGTAATTCAATTTTCCTTTTGGCCAATTATGAAAGCTTGAATTTACAGGCAAACCGGGGCACGGGAGAGCGTTTGCATGTAATATTCTCTAATTTTACCAACGACTAATTGTATTTTAATCCAATTAGCCAAAATTCACGTGTTTTCCAAATTATAACGAGAGAAGCGGGTATAGTCTACGATTACGATCGAGTAAAGCGGTGCATGACGGAGGAGGGAAGGGGCGGATGTAACTTTATCGCTCTACAATTTAACGATCGAGATCGGCTTGAAAGTTTTACGTCAAATCAGAAGCAATTACACGATAACGTAACTTTGCGTCATTGTTCAAAGCAAAATTTTTACCAAGACCCGATATGCATGCCAGATTGAAGTAAACTCCTATAAATAAGATTGGGCTAGATTCGAAGAAAAAAATGCCATCGGAGTTTAATACATCATTTGCCTTCTCGACGTTCCGCCAATCCATATCGTCCTTTCGCTCTCTCAGCAGCAGCAGCCGCCCGTATAGCCACGCGCCGGTGAAAGAGCGCAAGCACAGATACTCTTCCAGCAAAATTGAATTGGAATCTGCCCAGAGAGAAAGAGAGAGCGCGGGCAGGGAGGAAGGGTACATAGGCACGCAGGGGAGGAAGAGGGAGTACGTTCCGTCTATCCGGGCGCGCCTACCGCGCTGCAGCGGATGGGATCACTCGTTTAAAAGGCCCAACGGCGGAAGCTCAGACGTCCCTCGTGCATTTATATATATGCATAGGGGCACTAGCTGCGCGTGACCCGCTTTGAAGGCACACGCCCGCCGCTTGGAACGCGCAAAAAGGCCCCCGACGACGAGCCTCTTTCTCCTTATCCGCCCCTCGCTCGCTTTCTTTCTTCCTCTCGTGCGCTTTGACAGTACGACTCTCGGCGTAACGGGCTTGAAGCTGCGATTAATCGGCGCCGCCGTCACGCGTACCCGCTCGCGCGGTGAGGCTCTTAGAGGTTCCGTCTCTCCGAGTAGAGGGGAGTGCGTATACCGATTTGGGAGAGAAAATTTTCGCAGCTGCGCGATACTCATGGCAGCTTCCGCCTGCTTATACCTCCAGCGCGTGATGGGATCTTCCTCTATACAGCTTGGATATTATTCTCATAAAAGTTTACATGCATTTTTCGGCCCCTCTCCCGGGCGCCAAGAGGGTCTAGGCTATACAGCGAGAACGAAAACTCGTGTATTTACGGAAGATGAGTTTTTCTTTTCGGAATAGAAGCGGTGCGCTCGTAGCGCGAGCAGCGACGCGTAGTTCGAGAAAAATGAATTTTCCAAACGACGCCTCGAGCGAATACGAGTACGGCCAAATTTTTTTTTTCGATTTATGATAAACAAAAAATCCGCGTGAATATTGAATAGTTTGATGCTACTTTTATTAAAAAATTAATACATTGCAATGAAGTAGTCTTTTTTTTCCATAGCTGCATGTTCGTTCGAGATATGTAGAGGGATAGGCGGGTTTGCTAAAAGGCTACTCGCATTTTGAAAAATCTCAGCTTCCGGAGAACAAATTTCAAAAATCCTATCCAAAATTCGGAGTTCTCGCGTGCGCTTAAGCTCAGTTTCGAGCATAGACAGAATGTAGTATAGCTGAGAGAACCAGCCAGCAAAGCGAAATCCCGGATTTTCAAGCTCTCCGTCCGCGAAACAGCCGCTCGACGTTTATAATAACACTCGCGCAGAATTTGCGAGTACAAAGCTCCAGCAAGAGGAAGAGAGAGATAGATAGGCAGGTATGGGTAACGCAAAAGTGTATTCTTTACTCAGCTGGTTTTCGAGCGTGCGCGGCGCCTATATCCGGGCCACACAGGGTTATGCCCCGACCCTTCCAAAATCGAGCATGGAAAAGTCTGCTCGCTGATGCGTCTCCCGCGGCAGCAATCCCCGACTGCGCCTTTGTGTCAAGAGCCGCGCATGCATATACATCTCCGGAGCAGAGGGAGAGAGAGAAGACGAGCTGCTGCTCCTCGAGAGGCTAAGAAAGTAATAAGAGCAGGAGAAGAAGCGGCGTGTGCGCGAGAAAAACGCGGCGAAAAACGAGAGATAGTAGAGAGAAAGAGGGAGAAAGCAGGGCCCGGTAGCCGAAAGCGGTAGAGAAATTGTAATATCGCGTACGGCGATAGCGATGCGCTCGAGAGCTACAGGAGCGCGTATAGGCTTCGATCTATGTATCCTAGTCTTCCGTCATGCTCCACCTTCTCCTAACCCCCCCCCCTCTCCCCTTCTAGCCGTCTCCACGTCACGAGTCAATACATCCCAGGGCAAGGGGGATCTGCAGGGTTTCTCTCTTTTCGTCCACGCGCCTCAGCCCTTTCTCTCTCTCTCTCTCTCTCTCTCTCTCTCTCTCTCTCTCTCTTTCCTCCTCCTCCTTTAGCCCGCGTTCTCCACTTCATTCAGGTAGTGATAAGCCATGGGACTCCGGTATTCATGTGCAAATATACCCACAGACGTCCTTTCGAGCGCGCGAGCCGGCTACTCTCTCGTCCCCTCGGACTTGCTCTGCCCCTTCCCTTACTCCCGTACCCATACCCTCCGTCCCATCAACCACCCGCGCTCGCTGCGCTGTTGCTGCTACTGCTGCAATGCCGAGATGCTGTAATTCACCTGGCCGTTTCATTCTTCTCCCTTTTCTCTCTCTCTCTCTCCTCCCTTTCCCTCTTTCTTCTTCTTCTTCGACCTTTTTTCCCCCATTGACCTTCCGGTTCTTTCTTTTTGTTTTCTCATTCTCTTTCTCTCCCGTTCTTCCTGTTCTCCTCCTTTTTTTCATCTACTCCCTTCTCCCCTCCTCTTTATTTTTATGGAGAGAGGCTTTTAATAAAGCTTCACATAACGGTTTTTAATTTACAGCCCCGCGTACTAATGATTCAGCGGTAAATATTTGTCGGCGGTGCGCATATGTGCAATGCACCGACGAGATTTATCGCGACTACGTTATAAGAATTTGTGTTTTGGAAGTACTAAGGAATATATTATGAATGAAGGGTGTAGTTTTCGACAAATTTTGTTTATGTATTCACGTATCCAGGACACGTATTCACGTATCCTTTCGTTTGCCTTTCGCTTCTTTTTAACTTTACAGTTGATTCTTAATCAAAATTTTTTTCCAATATATTTCTGCTATTGCTCAAATTATCGAAAAATCGTCTAAGCTGTTTTTTGAAACAGACCATAATTTAGCTCAAACGCTAATATCACAAATTTACAAACACGATCAATATTTTTCTCTAAAATAAAACCATCAGAACTTAATGAACACTGTGTGCTCTCTCCGTTCACATAATGTACTCCTCTCGAGCTCGCAAACAAGCCGGGATACACACATACACCGAGAAAACAAAATTTTCTAGGAGTAACAACAGCAGCAACCATCTCTACGATTTCAACCGTAGCTTTAGCCGCAACAACGCCGAGAAAGCATGTATCTCTCATTTAGCCCAGAGCGTGGTTGAAAAAAGAGTCATCAGTGCAAATAAAGCGCGGAGAGCGACAAAGAGAGAAAGACAGAGCTGGAGGCCGCGGTGTGATGGAAGCGCCTGGGGAAAAAGCCCGGCGAAACCCTAAACAAATAGTGCCACTCAATCACGATGCTATCGAGTCGGCAATAAATTCCAACCGCGCTGGACTCGGACCCCTCCCACTCTTCCCCCCCTTTAGCTTGAGCGCTCGATGCGGCACGCGCTATGCGGTTGCGGCCGCGATTCCAGAGGCGCGAGATATTTCACAATTAGTCGCGCATTCATAGCCTTTCCAGCAGACGCCGCACAATAGGCCAGCGCCGCCCTACCCCCCGTCATAGTCGTCCTTGGCCTGTCTTGATATTCGCTAGACGCATTGGATTATAAGCGCCGCGCCGCTTTCAAAACTTCCCTGGCGCTCCAATGACTTTATAGCTGGTCCCTCCAATCCCTGCAGAAACTACACCCGCGTGTATCTTGATCAATGGGTCTCTGACTGATTGATTTCGGCTGGGCTTGGAGATTCGAGCCGGGTGGGAGTGGCAATGCGTATACACTTTATTACAGCCCTACGTCGAGCTTATATCAAACGCATTCCAATTAAAGTAACCCGTTAAAGTACACAAGCTTGAAATATATACGCACCGCACGCGTCTGACAGGCTGTGAAAAAGAAAAAATCCCTACGGCACACTCAAGGGACAGAGATGCGAGTTCAGTTCCGATAAAACGAAGGGACTTATTAAAGTTCGAGCAGTAACGTTAAATTTTCGTACGAGCGAATAATAAAAAAAAGCTAAGGAAGAGAGGAAAATAACGGGGAATCGCTTGAGAATTAAAGTTTCATTTACGATCGACGTGGAACGAGGTACGTTTACGAGGGTAGGGATAAAATAAATTTTCTCTATGCGAATAAGAGAGAAAGGAAAAGGGCTATAGCAGGGACGAGCCAAAGGCTATTAGCCGGTAACTCAAAGCTTAGCATAAAGCGGCAGTTTAAATCGGGGGACAAATAAACGCGGAGCGGTTACCGAAAGAGAGAGAGAGAGAGAGAGAGAGAGAGAGAGAGAGAGAGAGAGAGAGAGAGAGAGAGAGAGAGAGAGAGCGAGAGAGAGAGCGAGAGCG
>JAPYYQ010001547.1:0-31705 GCA_030522585.1 Anagyrus pseudococci
TACTTTAAGAAAAAAATTTAATTGATTATATTTATCAAGGGTATATACATTTTTTTTTCATTTTCCCTTAAGGTGTCCGTTATGCCCGACCTTCCCCTATGTATAAAAAAATTTGAGTTTAATATTAGTACGTATGAACTTATTTAAGCGATACTTAATTTTAAATTTAAAAAATTAAAACATTTCTTAAGCAGACATTAAAACATTTTTGTTTTGACAAAGCATTCTGCTAAGGCAGTTAGCAGCGGTTTTTTTTCATTTAAAACACATTCCATTTTTATTACAGGTATTAAAACTGCACAGTTACGTTAACATGAAATATCAGTAGACTTAGTAATATCAATACAAAATTTCTTGTTATCCCTTACACTTATATTACGTTTTTCAATAAAAAAAAACATCTGAATAAATTACTTCAAATCAAAGTGAGCTAGATTACCTTTTATTTGAAATTCTATTCAATAAGATTTTATCTATTCTTTACGTAACTTAACGTATAGAATAAATTATGAAAGACCAAAAATGTTTATAAAAACATTCAAAGCATTTAAATAATTAGCGCATATGAAAACATTAGTCAAAGTCTCAACAAGACTTTGACTAATGTTTTTTCCGACCGAATCATTGTCATTTGCTTCTCCGCGATTTCTACCGGTATCTTGCATTGACGAAGCAACTATACGAGTTCGGCAACTATTCTCGAGTCATTAATCACCGTTTACTATTGTGGTCTATTTTCTTCAATTGTTTTCGTCAGTATTATGTCCAGCATAGTATAAGGCAAATATGTCAATTCATACATGTCGTAGGAAAATAGAATCAAATCCCGGTAGTATTACATTAAATTTAGTGAGTTGATCATTTTTTTATAAATTAAATTATGTCTTTTAACTATACATCGGTAAAGTTCTCCCATTAAAGGTTAAAAATAAAATTACTCGATGTCTAAATAATACCCACAGCTTTATGTTAACAATCAACTACAGTAAAATCAGATATAACCATTAGAATTCTAAATAGCTATGAAATTATAATTTAAAGTTAACGTTTTATAATGATCGTAAAATTTAGCAACAAAAGAACATTTTATCACGTGCAGAATAAATTTAAAAAATAGCAATCGTATCGTAGTTCAACTTTTGCTACAGTCTGAAGGTAAGCAAAAATGAAACAGGTTTTGAATTTCTAATTGATACTTTTTTGTTGGTGCATTTTTCAAGTAAATTCTACGGGAAGATATAGTGATCTTTTACTGATAGATTTCAGAAACATTTCATTTTATTGCAGAACTAATTATATGTCGAGAACAAAATTTTCAATAGTAAAAAATAGATTTCAACATATGCAAGGTTTCGATATGTCGGAAAAAACAACAATAATCGTACATGGATTTATATCAAACGCGCAACAAAGTTGGGTAGAGGAGATGGAAACAAATATCTTAAGACATAAAATTGTATGTATGATCATCTTTATTGTTTAAGCAATGGTTAGCTATTACATAATTTTGCTATACTTCTCTGTAAATTTTGTTTGCATTTATATCTTCTCTTTTGAACTTCACCTCTTTTGTACCTTGAACTCATAAATCTTTTCCTATTCCATATTTTTTCGTGCATCCTTGCTAGTCCTCCTTCGTCCTCTTCCATACGCCAATTTACATTCGCCGAGACTTTATACGCTTTACCCTCCTCTTTCATCCAATACTTTGCAGCCTTACTCTAATCCACCAACCTAAACCTTGCAACGCTTTTCAACATTCTTGCTCTTCCAAACTCTTGCCATTCTAAATATCCCACTTCTTCCTCCAATACTTCACGTACTTCCATTACGTTATTTACTCTTCGCCTAACTTGCCTATCTTGTGCCTTCTTTTCTGCTTTTATCAAAATTTCATATTTTTTAACTCTATCTACTTAATTCCCTATTATCCCTGACCAGCAGTAACTGGTCGCTTTATTTGAACGCGCGCGCGGCTATCCGGTTGGACGTGGCTCGATAGATAAAACAGCTGTTACAACTGGTATATGCATACGGCTAGCAAAGCTAGCACGATTGTAGACAATACGTGGCGCCATCGGTTATCCAACAGCTAATTTCCCGAGTGATCTGTTCTATCTGCTCATCGGATGCTACAGAAAACTCCGCTGCGTACGTCGATTGACAAACATCCACAATTACCACAACGAAGACTATCTTAAATTCCTGACATTCAGCGATTTTAATTTCACAAAAAAAGACATTGAACGAGAGAACCTAAAAATACTAAGTGCTGATTACACAACGGTCAAGCCCGTTCGACCGTCATTCTTTAAATAAGCGTTGCTACACAGACACGCGCTCGCGTGAAGCGGCTTACAAGAAGAAAAATGAAAAATTTGAGATTGGGTGATCGCAATTTCGAGAAAGCGTCGGGGATTGAAAAAAAAAACAGAAGGAAAGAGTGAGACAATCGGACGCGTATCCGCGCTCGGAATCTCGAAAAAGAAGCGATCTGTATATGAGAGGGGAAGCGAGGGAGAGGGAGAGAGATCGAGAGAGGGAGGGAGAAAAAGAGAGAAACGAGAGGGAAACGAGAGGGAGAGAGAAAGAAAGAAGAGATGATCCGTGAGGGTTCTTGCAACGCATGCGGTGGGTGGGCCGGACGAAGAAAGTCGGATCGGCAGTGCAGAGAGTGCGAGCGAGAGACTCCTAGTCTAGCTGGACATATATGGCTCGGGAGCAGATCCGGCCGGCTCTCAAATTACGTTTGGTTAAGCGGCATCCACTCGTACGCTCCCTCTCTGTCTCTGCCACTTTCCGTACCCAAGCATTAGCGTACGCACGTCTCGGAGATGCCTACTTCTCTCTCGTATACTGCCTGACTCTACCTTTTTTTTTTATTTCCTCTCCATCTTCCCTCCCATTCACTAAGTTTTTTTCTCGGCGCATAAGCTAATTTCGAAAGCATAAGCAACAGGTGCAGAGAAGCTGTTGAGACAGACGGAGCTTGCGAAAGCTGTGTTAGAACTTTCTGTTTGTATATAAAATCTTTATTCGTTTTTCTAATGAGAAAGGTACAGATCTTTTCTGTATTCGCTATTAAAACTATTGAAACGCTTGCAATATGAGGGCTCAAAGATTTATTGAAAAAAAAAAACGAAAATTCAATTTTGAAGTTTCGAGTTTTAAAACTTTAAAGTGTTGAATATTTTTTTTCTTTTCTTTTTTTCCTGAAATGAAGGTATTACTAAACAATATTTCAATAATCTATTGGTGTAATTTTTTTCCAGATAAATTGTTACAAAACCAGGAAATTATTAAAAGCTTATTAGAATTTGTAAAGCACAGAAAGAAATTATGCGTAATTCGATAATAATTACGAATTTTCAATTTAAATTTATTGAGCCATTTGTTTAAAAAAACTTATAACTTAATGTGAAAATATTACTAAAAATGAAAAAAATTTGATTAAGTTTTGTATTATAAATGTACTATTTTTATCTCCAACAACTAAAAGCAGCTAAATCCAATTTAAAATAATTAAATTTCAATTGAAAATTTTGAAATTGATTTCTATAAAAATGTTTATAACAGATTGTTTTGTAACAGATCGAAGTACCAAGTATGAGTGCATAAAGCCTATGGTCATAAACAAAATTATAACTTTTAATTGTTCGATCTATTAAATCGAAAGAAAAATATTTCAATCAAATCTTGATTGTTTTTATCAATCGTATTTCCTTGTACAACTATAATATAATTTTTTTAAAACGTATAATTTCAAGACATATATTGTCTTTACAAGTAAATATGAATTAAATAATACAATATTCAAAACTCTATATTGTTTAATGAAATGTAATCGCAAATTTTTTATCTAAAATTTTGTAAGGAAAATCTCGTTGAATTAATTACAAAGCAGACAGATAGAAGCGTCTGATCATATGAGGGAAAGAAGGCCGTTGAATCTGTGAAAAAAAACTTGCGCAAACCAGTGAACCAATTTCATTATAATTTTAAATATAAAATTCAGATCAGTAGCTCGCTTCAGATTTCGTTCGTTTTGTTTTGAAAGAAAAGAAAAATTTCGGTAAGATTGACATTCGGAAAGAGGCAGAAAAAGAAAGAGAGAATAAAAGAGAGAAACCGAGAGAGAGAGAGAGAGAGAGAGAGAGAGAGAGAGAGAGAGAGAGAGAGAAGGACATAATCACACAGCGGGGGTGCATCATCGTGCACTGTGTTGCACTTCGCGCTCGGTAATTACTCTACTAACCCAATTTGGTTGCCGAAAGTGACCTTGCACCATTACCATTGCCTCCGCGAAAAACTCGAAAAGCCTCGCGCTCGTATACAGTTGAGAAAGAAGCAAGAAAAAAAGGGTAAAAAATCATTAATAAAATATTTGTATATACAATTTCATGATCATATCCCGGTTTTTCCCATCGGCCTTTAATTTAGTACAATCGTCGCTTCTTTAAAAGCAAAACTCGCGGGTTTCTCTCTCACCGGGCGGAGCTGTAAGAAAATATAACGCATCGTTGAAAATAATCGAATTATAAAAAAACCGGGCGCGCGCCTCGGAGGCTCGGTGACTCAATACTCGTCGCTACAAAAAAATGGGGGAGGGGGGGAGGGAGGGAGGGGGAGTCGAAAAAAATGTTGTTTTTCAGAAATCGGTGTATAATAGGCCGACATCTTATCCTGTCCTCGCACTCATAATATCTATTTCCAGAGCGACCCGAGGATTAATTTTAGCCTGACTGTTCCATATATTCGCGTGCAGGCTGCCGCCACGCGAGAGCGTCGCGCGCGTGCGCGGGCTTCTCATCCGAGACATCCACAGGCCCCACGGTTCCCCTCCCTTTCTCGCTCTCTCTTTTCGTTCTTTTCTCTTTTTATCATTCTTTCTCTTTCCGCCAGTCTTTCTTTCTAAACTATAATACCGCGGAATCGAAGATGACTTGTCAATTCTTTTTCCTTGGACAGATAAGGATCTCTCGATCGATTGCCGTTTACACTTGTATCAAGTTTTTTTTTCATTTTCCTTGTGCTTTTATTTAACAATCCTTTTAATTATACATTATTGAAATCTTTGCTGTTTCTAATCATAAGTCTAGTTACACTTGGATCGAAACCTGTTGATTTATATTTTATTCTGGCTCAAATAAGTTGACATGTCTTCATGTACACGTACGCATAAACCGACAATGTTGTAAATAAAAACAAAATTTATTTCTTTTGCTCACTAAAAATCACCAAACACCTTACATCTTCCAACTCCTTAGTTTATTCGCTCGGTTGAAATTTCATTTTTTAATGGTTCTCTTGCCTCTGGATTCTAAAAATATCTCAAAGCGTTCGCTCGACGATCGACATTCGTCGCCACCCGCGCTCGAATCGAGAGCAGCGAGCATGTTATGAGTACTGTTAATACAAAAAAATAATATTCCGAGGAGCAACGAATTGCGGATGTCTTCCGGTACCAGTATGTTGCACACACGGTCGAGTTGGCGTCCAAGCGCTAAGAGGTCAGAGAGGTCAAGAAGGGTCTATCGAAAAATCTCGTTGGTTCCGAAGGAAAAAGAAAAAAGATAGCATCCGGCTTGGAACGACTGTCTCGGAGGTAGAGGCGAGAAGGGGAGAACGTTGGGATGACGTTTTTTACGAGCGTCTAAAAATGCTCGGTTAGCTAAAAATATGCCGAGCATGACGCCGGAATGCGCGAAAGCGCCCTCGCCCCGTGGGAAAATGCTGCGGTCGAGTAGAATCGACGATTGTTTTGGATTATATCGTACCAGAGCCCGTTAACAAGTGTAATCGCACGCGACCTGAACTTGCCTCTCTTTTTTTTGAACTACAACTTTTGACGCTCATTGAGATGGTGGAACGTGTTGGATAAGTTATTTCCAAGTTTTAAGAAACGTTTCGCGTCCCGTAGGCCAGATTTATTCATTCGTCTCTTTCCGATCCCCCCTCCTAGCCATAAATTTACCAAACGATTCCCATTGCAAGAGACCCATAACTTATCCATAAACAGAAATAAAAATGAGAAAAACAAAAGCAATCGAGATTTAACCGTTTGATCAACAACAAATAACTCGACGTTACTAAATCCTTCGATTTATAACAAAATCGATCGAGCAGTAACGTAAATCTCGTTTAATCCAACCGATTTCCTTCTAACAAAGTGCCGAACCGACAAATCAACCAGTACAGGCGCGCAACCAATCATAAAAGCAACTCATCGCGTTGCCTCTCAGCCATCAAAACAAAATATTGCAAAGCAGACAAAAAAAAGAGAATCGGTAGGAGGGAAATCGGCATCGAGACGTGCGCTATGCCACAATAATGCGCGGCTACAAGTCTATAGAGCCCGCGGGCGTATGAATTCCGTATGACGCCGAGAGCGCTCGCGCGCGGTGTGGGCTTTATATTTAGAATTCGTACGGCTCGCCAAATCTCCCAAGTTCGCTGGCGCGCGGGCGATAGCTATAGAGAGGGAGAGACTTTTCTCTCTCTCTCTCTCTCTATCGTTGCTGGCTGCTGCAGACCTTGCTCGTTGCCGCTGCTATATGAACGATGATTCGGCCGGCACACGGACGCTCTCGTTCGCCTGACGTTATTATTCTTCGTCGATCGCGCAATTAATTGCTCTCCTGCGCGCGCACTCCGCTCCAATTAGCGCGGCCCGAGTTCCGCTCTGCCGGCGTTTAACTTCGTCGATTGATTGTGTATAGCCGGCAGATGAATTCGTAAGTCCACTTTGCCGAGACGAGCCGATCGATCGATTTCATATATAATTTTCGACTTTTCATTGGTAAATTAAGTTTGCTCGATCGATATTCGCGTCTTGCGCATGGAAAATCTGGACATATAGAAAAATAATGGATTGTCGTGTTTTTTAAAAGCACCGAACAGAGAGTGCGCGCGAGAGAGAGAGAGCTTATATTTTCCGTAACCGCGCGGCGAATAATCGTTTTATTTTTGAAAAACAAGCGGCGTATTTGTGTAGTGTCGAAAATAACTTTTGTTACATCTGCCGAATTTTGCCTGCTCGTAAATTTAGACTTTTACATAATTTTGAAATACCTGCCCCGAGAGCATTACGCCCGTGTCTCTCTGCCTGCCTGCCTGCCCGACCGCGCGTAAAAAGTGTGTCATCGTCATCCCCTTCTCCGCTCGCTATATCCCCCCCCCCCTCGGCCAACTCTACCGACTCTACTGACTGGCTTAACGAGAGATGCGACTACGATATCGGCAGCTATTCCCGAGTGATTGATCATCGCTTGCAAGTCGTCTAGAGCTATATACCGATTCAAAGAGACTCTCTCTCTCTCATTTCCTCACTTGTTTTTTCTCGGTAATACGTTTGCCGATTAACTCAGCGTCCCGGCAACAAATGATATTTCAATGTCAACCTTCTTTATCTTCTTTCGTCAGGCGAAGCCTATAACGAGCGCCGAATTGGCCGAAAATAAACTTCACTTATACCCACCCGCTGCATAAAGAAAACATGTCAATTTTTAAGCGTCGCGGAAAAATAGAATCTGAGTCTCGCGCTCTTGTATTCGACTTAGTCATTTGTTCGTTTTTTCAACAGTATACCTATATGCTTTTTCTCTTATTTGTTATACAATATGGATAACTTGTTTTTCGGAGCATTGAGTAATGTGGTTAATCGAAAATATCACGTTGAAAGCAAACATCTTTTACTAGTCGTAAGAATACAAATTTTGATTAGAGAACAAAAAAGCTTACATAATTGGTGTTAAAGTTTTATGAACTCGCTTTTTGCAATAACCATTTCTTGACATGAAAATAACTCAATAACTTTTATCTTTTTAATCAATGCAAAAAATGCGTCAAGTGAAACGAAGTTGTTGTAGAGTGCTATATAAATGTCATTAAGATTATATAAACATCGATAAAACCATAATTCAAGGCCTATGTTTTATGATGATTGAAATGATGATTGAAAAATTTAATAACAAGAACTGATTAGCTATAATTTTATTGCTCTACAGAAATTGAAAAATAAAATAATTTAATACTGTAATAAAAAAATTGCAATAAACGGATAGTTATTTAAAAAAAAAACGTAATAAGCACGCGAAGCTCGTTTGTCGTCTCAAATATTGTGTGCATTAAAATTTTAATGCCACCGACCAACTTTTTATACAGTGTTTACTTTGAGTTGGGATATCAATTGATACACCAGCACCGCTGCTGCTGGACTAAATGCATTTTTTTATATAAATTCAGCTATTTTACGATTTTGGTTGCATCCAAGGTATAGGGTATAAGACGTCCTAGCTGATCAAATAAAAGATTCTAGTGTAGCTAGTTAACGATAACGTTTTCTACGTCATTTATCACAGAATCTTTTGTATATTTTAAACTACAGATTGTGGTATAATGAGCTTTGATGAACCCTAGTGGTCCTTATACAGTTTGGAGCTTTTTTCTCTTCGATTCTATTTAGTTTATGGATAAAGTAGCTTGTGAAGAACTAATCAGTTTCGATTCCTATGAAAAGTATATATTTTGTCTAAAAATAAAAGTTTTTCAACTTTCAAATGTTCACTTTGATAAATTTTCACTAAAAAATCAATGAGAAATTAAAAAAAAACAAAAATAATTTAAATTTTTACTCATGTACATCTATTATAAGACTCCAAAGAATAAACATTTTAAAACAGTATTGTAAACTTGAAAATAAGAGAGTCAGCAGAGGAAGTACCGGCGTATAGATATTTACATTCAGATTCATAATCTAATGATCGACAGTTGAAAGTGATGGGCTAGGCTTACATTGTAACCATCTAGATCTGTTCGCATATATAATACCAAATCTCATGATTCATTTGACACAATCAACAGATGTGTTGAATGACACACATTAGATGTGTATAATCAAAAAACGTTGCATCCTAGTCTTGATGAGTAAGAAAAATTTGTCAGGTGCCAAGTGGCACGTCTCAACGTTTAGAAGGTTGGAGGGGGGAGTGGAGGTGACAGCGATAACGTTCATTTAATAGAAAGCAACTATTAAAATAGTCAATTGATTCATTGGTAATGCAACTCTTATAGACAAATCGCGAATGTCATCTGGCAGATCATTACGATTAAGCAGGCGAGAGAGAGATAAGGACAGGCAATTGCAGCGTCTCAGGCCAGTAGAGAAGAAGAAAACGAAGAAGTAGCTGGGAGGAGGGGAAAAGAAATGGCGAAGAAAGAGAGGCAAAGACGCTCTGGTCGAAGAAAGAAAAGATAGGGGGAGGGCAGAGGAAGAAGAGTAGGAGAGGCAGAGCTTCGGCGGCGCGAGGAGGAGCGCAAGCGATCCCGCTGCTGGTGCTGCTACTGTTGCCCTGTGGTGGTGGTGGTGCCTACCGGTGCTAGTGCTGTTGGTGGTAGTGGTGGTGGTGGTGGTACTGGTTGCTAAGCTTTCGAGATGGAGAAGGAAATTTAGGCTGGTTAGTTGACGCGCGGGGCCCCGACGACAGGGTACAGCCGACACGAGAGTGCCGAGATTCGAGTTCTGCATTAGAGAAGAGAAATAAATTTAAAAAGAAAAAAAGAGAAGGAGACTAAGAAAGAACGAAGGAGGGAGACGAATATTAGAGAGTAATAATTGTACGTCTCGCAACTGGAGATTTAATTTCTCAAACGCTCTGTACTTTGATCGCCTATTCATATTTTTTTCTCGCTCTTTCCCTCTCTCTTTCTCTTTCTCTCTCGTTCTTTCTTTCTTTTTTTAAATTCTCTCTCTAAAGTTTTATCATTTGGTCAATTATCAGTGATTCGGGTTTATAATCAAGTGCTTGATCAGTGATTGGAGGACAGAAGAGAGCGACTTGCAACGACGAAGACGAACACATTCATCCGAATAACCCAACGAAGATTTCACACGACATCGGCCGGCAGTAGGTAGCAGGCCGGAAGCAGCCGGGAATCCCCCCCCTTGCCTCTATCTCCGCACAAGATCGACTTGTGTGTTCTATTTTCTTGTTTTTGGAAAGCCGAAAGAGAAAAAGAAAGAGAGTCGAAGACAGATCAGCGGCAGCAGGTGTTTAAGTTTCGAGTAAGTTTTCCTAGTTTTTCACGGGACGGGAATAGATATTATGAGGAGAGAAAGAGCGAAGTGCGTGTGCGTGTGAATCATAGCGGATGGTGCAAATTTTTGGTGCGTGGCAATATTACACACGAGCGTAGTGATGCAATTGCTTGGATGAACGATCAAGCAGTGGGTATATAAATATACCTCGACATATTTATAACTCGGTTGGAGAGCCTACGCCGAGTAGATGGGAGAGGTACGATACAGCCAGAGAGAGAGAGAGAGAGAGAGCTTTGCTATTCCTCGGCGCGAGAGATCGGCGTTTGCCGATTTTTTTTCACCCGGACTATCCTCTCGCGCTCGAGCTTTTACGTAAGCGCCTACTTGTTCTCTTCGTCGCCACCACCGCCGACGTTTACGCATTGGGGAATGGGAAAGGCGCGCGAAAGCGGAACGACGCTCGTCGTCGTCGTCGTCGCCGTTGTCGTAGTCGTCTTCGTCGGCGCCGAGGCGGTATACCGGGGGGAAGGGGAGCCGATGTAGGTAACTGGGCTCGTTGTTCGCTTATTTTTAGAGAATGTAATACGAGGAGAACAGCAGCAGCCGCTCTACCCCAGCTTTTACCCAAGCTCGATCGTACCCCCATCTGTCATTGATGCGTGGGCTGTGGCATCTCCCGTTCGCATTTTATTATTATTAATCCGAGATTTCGGAATTTTTTAAAAAAAAAATCGAATAACGAACGCTGGAGACGTTGGCGGCAATGGCGAGTAAGGCTCGTTAATTTCGGACTCGGTGAATTTCACGATGTTTTGTAGTCTAACGAAATACAAGCGCCTGCCAAAAGCGGGAGAGAGAGAGCTTTACAGATTTGCAGGATTAGGTTTCAAGTGAATCACGCACTCGATGAGTTCAATGCACGATTATTTTCAATTGTTTAATTGGCCTCGCTTGCCCATCTCCTCGTTGTCGCTAAGAGCTTGCGAGTATTATTCTACAGATGTATCGAGAACACATTGTGCTTTAAAAAAAAAAATGGTTTTCACGTTCTATCAATAATTTCAAATTTAACGATGATCAAACGCTAAAGTTTACTCGGCTGCTTCTGCTATAAATCGCAAGTTATTTTTTTTCTTCAAAATTCACTAAATTCGAATAAGTCTCGACAAAGCGCTCTTTGTATAACAAACTTATCGGGGCGTGCGAAAATATTCGCTGTAAAAATAGCTCGATCGCTAAAATAGAATTTCTGGCAATTATGAAAAATCGGTCTATTTATCGCTCGGGCTTATATAATTCGTCTTTTTCATTCTTCAGTCGTGCTTTGCCTTCTCGAAAAATGAACACGCCTCTCGTACAAATTCAATAAAACTTCGCGTGAAAAGTCGAAAAACCCCCTAGTTACCGATCATCAAACAATTCCTTAATCGGCGATCGCTCGATCCTGCATGTTTTTCTGAAAGCTCGACTTGTCGCTTCCGCACATGCAGATACAGCTTCTCAATCTTTCTCCTCGATTCGTTCTCCGTTACATTCGCTCGTAATTATAGGCCCACATACGTCCGCGTTCCCCGATATTTTTTCTCCTCTTCCCCCCTCCCTCCTCTCACTCTCTCTCTCTCTCACCCACAGACAGGCACGCACACACTTGCTCTTTCATCGGCGCGAAGTGAGAGCCGCCGAGTCAGGGAGAAAGCGAAAGAGAGGGCCCCGTCGTAGTTTTGGCGCCGGGCACACGATCGTTCCCCCGAGAATAGCCCGATCCGAAAATAGCCTCGCTAGAAACGACACAAGAGGATTTTCGTCCTATAATAAGCAGTTGTGCCCGCGTCGCCCGTAATATCGTCGCACTCTCTCTACCAGCAAGAACTTTCGCATGCTATTGACCTGCTATATCATAATAGCAGTAGCTCTCGAGAGTCGCTAGCGACAGTAGGTACACGAGCTAGAGGAAGAGAGAGAGAGAGAGTGAGAGACAGTAGGAGAGGGAGAGGGAATGAACTAAAGCACACATTACGTTCGCGAACAATAAAGCCTGCTATTCTCGGAGCAAGACGTTATATTTTGAGGCACACAACTATCTTATCCCTACCTCTACCTTCTCCCCCCCCCCCCACCGCTCGTCACTTTTCCTGCGCGGTTCCGTCTCATCTACAGACGAGAGCTATATAGACATCGTCTCGCGAGGGGGCATTTAACCCGTATTTAAACGGGAAATGCCGGGACTAGCTCGCGTTCCTCACTCGAAAACGAGATGAAGCTTACGAAAAGCGAGAGGGAGATCGGTATAGCGCCCAGCGACTAACTTTGAAAGACATTAATTTATCATCTATTTTTAACGTGGGCATGATTGAAGCGAACAGGTTCGACGATCAGACGAGTTTCAAAGAGACAGAGACTGATTCTATTTTCTCGGCGCACAATCGGCTATTTCCTCCGAGAGATGTGTCGGAGCGGTCGCTTGGATGCGAGCAAAATCCGACGTGCAGGCTCTCTCTCTCGAGCTCTCTACTATCCTTTGATCTCGGCCCGACGAGTTTAGCGTTTTGTTGAAAAAGCGTAAATAATGGCTAATTGTAGAATGTTCAACAGTCTTTTGTACAAGTTAATACGAGGAAAATGTTCGATGTGTTTTTAGATTACAATTTTTGGGAATGGTATTGGGTAAATGTGCTATCAAGTAGTTACAGCACGTATTAAGTCAGACAGCTAGCGCGTCCGCGTGTCTTCATATCGAATGTACGATTGCGACGAAGTAAATTTACAATAGGCTTTTTTTATGTAAACAGATGACTTAGTCAAAGAGCTATTGGCCCATAGGTCTTGTAAAGTGAGATGAAAAAAAAATGAGGGTTTCCGAGGTCGAAGAAAAGAAAAAAGAAAATAAAACATTTTTTCGAACGGCGCTCAGCATTTATTTGCGTCGCTCTCGAGCGTTAAATCGTCATTAAAGCGCTCGTGAAAAATAGCCGAATTTTTAAAATAGAACGCGAAGCTCACAGTCGCTCGGCTCACCGAAGGCACGCTCTCGAACAAACGAGCCTTCACCCAGAGACACGTCGTCGAAGCACGGCAGAATAAAAGGGGCAGAGGAAGGGGGGTGGGGGTGGGGGGATCCCCTGGTATTTATATGCCAATCCGCGTCTCGAGAGGAGGATCCGATCGCGATACAAAGTCTCTATGGCCGCCCCCTACTCGCCAAGAGAGCCTCGGCTTTTTTGCCGTCTGGCATAATATCAAGCACTCGCGAACTTTACTAGAAATTCGATCGTTCGGCTTGTGTAATATTTGGCCGCGGCTAATGTGCGCTCGTGTTTGAGGAAAAGGAGACCGGGAGAATTGATGTGTTGCAGCTCTTATCTAGTGTACTACGGCTGACTAACCTGCTGGAGGGTTTTAGGTTGGGCACGAGGGGTTTTTGGGTTGCCCAACGGACGAACGAAACTGCCGCGTATTTCTTCAGCTGCTCTACTATTATTCGTCAACGTGTATTACGCAAACTTTTTCTTCGAAGACGATTTTATTTATAGGGACGGATTAATCCTCTTGCGATGAAAAAAGAGAGCCGAGCTCGAATTGGTGGCCGGATGGTTCGATATGTGTCCGCTTCTCGATTTTCCAACGAGTCGAGCGGCGACTTCTTTTTTTTCTGTCTTCTAATATTTTTTCTTTCGCTGCACGACCAACCAGCTCTTTCGAGGTTATTATTTATCCGCTAGAGACGTGGAGAGAAAATAAAAAAAGAAAACGAAAAATTTACGATTGCACATTTGGTGGGGTATTTCGTAATTTGTCAAAAATAAAAGCGCCTCTCCCTGCGCTCCTTTACCTCCCTTCCTCCGAATATTCCGGCCGAAGGAAACCGACAATTTTCTCGCAGCGCTCGAGTGAGGCTAAACAAGAAACAAGGTTAAGAAAATACTTAGCCACTTGAAAATAACGGCCCGCAATCCGTGTGTATTCGAATTGATTACGGCAATAAAGCCAAACTGCTCGGGGGCGCAGTTATGCCTAATGATTTAGACGCCGCGGCGCAAACAGGTGCCAAAAGAAATCAAATCTCTCTCTCTCTCTCTCTCTCACTTGAGCGAGGGCACTTTCAGTTTCCGATGGAAAATCGCGTTTTCTCAGGGAAATTTCGAGTTGTTGAAATAATTAGGAGCGTTTGATTGGTTCTAGGCTTTCATTGATACGGCAGTTTTTATAGTTTAACGAAGCAGAATTTGATTGTACGTAATAAAGATGTCATAAGAGAATTTGTTTTCTAAATTTACATTTTGATACTGCGACGTCCGCGGGAGGCTCGCGTATCCGTGCTAAACGAAGTAGGCCGAGTTCACGAGCGTCCCCCGCTGAAAAAGATATTTCGCCACGGGCAAGTAAAAATCTTTCACAACGGAAAATTAAAAATGAAAAAAAAGAAAGAAAAACAGCTTTCGCTAAAAATACATTAAAAATGAGCTCTAGTTTGACAGCATACTTACTTTTTTTAAAAGAAAAAATGTTTCAAAGAAATTGTATTTGCTCACAACAGAAAGATTGAAACTTGCACTTCAAAGACCCTTGCGCGAGCGATCCGTAAAAAGAAAGACTGAAAGAAGCCAAGAGATCCGAATGTTTACTGGTTCGCAGGTTCTTAAAAGTGTCCTCACGCTGGCGCATCAGGGCGACAGTAATCGTGGCAAGTAACAAGCAACAGCCCCTTAGGCGGGAGGAGACGGAGGGGAGGAGCAATTCTCCCTCGTCGAGTGTTGCTCGCCCCGGCGAGTCGAGCTTGAGCTCCGCGTGCAAGTCGGAGTAGAGTAGCTCGGCTACGGGGGGCTTCGACGGCCCCCTGAGCCGTAGCCGGCTGCAGGATGGGTGTCGCCGAGGACTTTGCCCCGAGCTTCACCCAGAAGCCCCAGCTCCGGCAGGAGGATGAGGGCAATCGGCTGATATTCGAGTGTCAGCTGCTCAGCGCGCCGAAACCCGAGATCACCTGGTTCCGCGGCGAGACCCAGCTGATCGAGGACGACCGGACCAACTTCAAGGTCCAGAGCATCGGCACCAACAAGTTTCTCGTTGTGCTCGAGCTCGATGACGTCATCGAGACCGATGCCGGCCTTTACAAGGTCAAGGCCAAGAACAAGATGGGCGAGGTGGCCGCCTCTATCAACCTTAACTTCAGCCGTAAGTAACTTCCTCTCTCTCCCTC
Organism: Anagyrus pseudococci; assembly: GCA_030522585.1. Lineage (NCBI taxonomy): Eukaryota > Metazoa > Arthropoda > Insecta > Hymenoptera > Encyrtidae > Anagyrus > Anagyrus pseudococci. The sequence goes on from JAPYYQ010001547.1 coordinate 15,234, forward strand.
TCTCACACGCCTCTTTCTCTTACTCTATCTTTCTTTCTGCTACGTATACACATGTAGACATCCTGTTCGCTTTCTTTATAACTCTCATGATTATTTTTAATTTAGTATCAACGGCATGGAAATGATTCCCAATTTTATTTACAATGGCCCGACGAGCGACTTTTACTATAGTTTCTTTTTATAATAGTCAAATCAGTCTTTTAAAATTTTTTCAACATTTTCATTAACAATATCTTTAGCTAATTTTAAAAACTTTCTATCCTATTGCAAATGAAAAATTAAATAGTCTTTATTAACTCTGAATATAAACAATCATTATACTTTTATTTCTTGAATAATGCCTATAAAAAATGTGCAAATTAACTGTTAAGTTAGCTCGTTAATAAATTAAAGCTGCTTTATTGCCGAGAATGCCAGTGAAATTCAATTGCCGGTTATAATAAATCGTGTTAACGTGGGTTATATTTTCCAGCTGTGGATGAACCTCGAGAAAAGTAAGTGGATTCGCGATGCAGCCCTAGTAGTATCAGGCCAAGTTTTTCCGTTTCGTTTGTTTTGTCAACGAATGCGCTTATTGCTTCGCAAAACCGCTTCGCTCGAAATAGATTATTTGATGATTTTTCCGAGAGAGATATAAAAACCAAGCTCGCTTCGGATGTTATCGTCGGCCCGAACGTTACGATGAAATAAACATCGATCAATGTCGATGATAACATTCGAAATAGAATATTTTTTTTTTTTAAACTCTAATATCATGGCTGTTAAACAAAATTCACTTGTGACTGCGGATGGTTAAAGAATTTTCGCTTATTACTTACGCTAAGTGGCATGTAACGCTTTTGTGTTTATGATTTTAGCGGCTGAACCTGTATACAGACGGTGAGTCTGGCTCTTGGCAAAAATTGCACGAAATTTTAATTTGTCAATTTTCCAATAATAGCGTTTTACGTAGCGTGACATTTTTGAAATAACTGCATCTACGTAGCGATACGTATTATTAAACAAAGTTTTCCTTCAAATTTTCGTTTAATTAATAAAAAATTTGTCCTTTTCTTTAATTAAGTGTAATTTTCTTAGGTTACCTCGTGTCCCATGCATAAATTAAAACCTTACGTTTTGAAATTTTAATATAACGTCCACAAAATATTAATAAAATTTGTGTGCGTGCGTGTGTGTTTGTTAGTTAAACTTTTAATGCCAATCCAAAGTTTTCTTTGTAAAACTCACGTGAAAAAAAGAAAAATAATAACGCTTTTCTTACCAGACAAATCGACGGTATTGCACCGACTTTTGCGAAAAAGCCCACAATCAGACAAGAGGACGATGGCAAGCGTCTTGTCTTCGAATGCCGCATAACCGCCGACCCAACCCCGAAAGTTACCTGGTTTCAAGATGGCGTATTGGTACAAGATTCTCCTCGACACAAGGTACGATTTATTTCCTCAATCCAGCAGCTGTTTGCCAAAAACCCGTCCACTCGTGTGCTCTAACACTGTACTTTTCATATCTAGCTGTCCGTGGACAAAGACGGTCACTCCTACTTTGCAAGTTTGGAGATAAAAAACGTGACGGTCGAAGATGCCGGAAAGTACAAGGTCACGGCAAAGAACGAGCTCGGCGAATCCAACGCCACCATATCTCTGAACTTCGACAGTAAGTTGCTTACATTGCTTAATGCGCAGATGAAAAACAGAACGTTTAACCGTACACACAACGATCGACCCTTACACACGGTATATCATCCGCAACCACGTGCACCCATATATACGAACTGTGCGCTGTAATCCGCACACAGCATATACAATGTCTCACACGACTCACTGGAAATCGCTCTACATTCACGTTCACCGCATCATTTATGTGTTACATGTATATCAATCAGCAACATAACATTATCCTTCGTTTTGACGTCAGAATTCAACGAAACGACAACAGGGATACACTGACCAATTTCTTTATAAACGCGTGATCGCATTATTTTTACGACATATTTTCGCAATTTTTACGCGGACAAGGGGGCGCTATTTACGCGAAACACGTTGATGGTGCATACGCAATCGTTATTTACAAATCGAGCCAGGCGTGCCAACGAGATTAATCAGCGCTCACGAACAAACACATCAGACAAACATTTTCAGAAGCCACGGAGCACCATATTCTATACATATAGAGACAAACAATACAGCTGTTACATGAATTTAATATTTTTTGCTTTAAATTAGATTAAACAATCAGCGGCTCTTGTAGACGCTAGAGCCATACGTATAAATATGCAATAACTGTAACGTATAACTATATAACCGTAAACGCAATTTAATAACGACGGATTCATAAAAACAACATTATTTTCGATTTTATAATTATAATTTTGTGATTTTTTCTTGAGTGACAGTTAACATTTAACACGAACAATTTTAATGCGCGCAAACTTTTGTTGGATAATAATTTTGATAATTACATAAAAACTGTTGACATTGATAACAACGAAAGCGTATTGCAGCTTTTTTAGATGATGTCAAACTCTCTCATTTGTACTGGTATTGCTATCATATGTTACTATTTGAAACAGAGTGCTTCATCAAAAAAAGCTATAATACACTATATATTTATCAGTATATAATAAACCGTAACAATACTAGTTCATTTATCTTTTATTTTTCATTAATGACATCAAATAATACGATTTAATAAGATTAATGATGACTTTTTTTTGCGTTGGAATTGCTCTACTGCCTAATAAAATGTATATCGTCGATGTGTTAGCGCAACATATATAATTTACCGTGATAACTAATAGCTGCAAATTCTAGCGATACACTGCATCGAATATTGAGAAAAACTAAAATAAAACGTTTCGAAGCAAGAGCAGCAGTGAGGTTTAATGAAAACGAAGGTAAACAAGTGCGACTGGTGTTGAAGAATGAATGTACGTATGTGTAATACTGCAGAAATCGTAATAGGCACCGCTCGTAGGCGATAGGCCGCTCGTCCACCTGCCCTGTCAACGTCGTTTTAGCCAACGTGTCGTCTCAATTGTATGATCCGTTGAACCGCGCGTGATTATATCGATCCCCTCTAAATTAAAAGAAAAAAACCGCGAGCGAGCCCCGTTGCAAATTCTGTTTCAAATTCAAGGCGACGAGGCCCCGGTACCGGACGATGGTATCAAACCGACGTTTACCGAACGACCAGTCATCAGGCAGTCCGACGACGGCAATACTATAACCTTCGAATGCCGATTAGCCGGCGATCCGAAGCCTAGTGTCAAGTGGTAAGAGCCTGCGCCTGTACAACACCTCATATAAAAACAAAACATTCTACTATATATATTTTATGCAAACCTATATTTGAAAACGTATACATCTGTTTACCCACTTCTCTGTATATCTCCAAGGCAATTATCTGTCGATAGCCACGATATACCGCATGGATATATATTACCCCGGCCTGTCTTGCCAAGCATTCAACGCCACACGCTCGGAGTGGCACATAATCAGCCCTCTCGCACGCATCCCTCGTCAATCTGACCCTCCCTCAGCCTTTCCCCCACTTTTGGCAGCCTTCGATAAAGTTTGGCAGTGTCTTGGGACTGTCGCGATTAATTTAACGGAATTTCACAAATCCAAAGAATAATCGATAAAGGAAAGACGAGAGATTCGTGATGACGAGGGCCGATTTCATCCGCAACCGAGCGTAGTGGTGGTTATATTACCTTTATCCGCAGCTATCTAGCTATATCTATACAGAGGCGAGTCTAGCATGTCCTCGTCCGATGCAGCAGCCCCCTTTTTTTCGACGCCCTTCTCTCTCTCTCTCTCTCTATACTTTTTTTTCTCTTTTTCTCTCTCTCTCTTTATTCTCGTCAAAATCCCAAAAGTGCACGTCTATGTGTCGTGTTGTGTCCGCATGTATGAAAGTTGTACTGGCTATACGCAGGTATCATGGCGCTGAGGAGATCAGCGATGGCGGCAGGTACGAAATATCACTGGAGCTCGACCAGAAGCTTTATTACTTGGCTAGGCTACAGATCAACAAGGTTGCTAAGGTCGACAGTGGCGAGTACAAAGCTGTCGCGAGAAATAAGCATGGCCAGGGTGTGGCCACCATCAACCTGAACTTCGAGGGTGGCGAGAAGCTCAAGTAGGACATTACTCTCTCTCTTTTTCTCTCTTCCTGTCTCTTTCTCTTTTTTCTAGCCTTCTCTCCTCTCCTTTCATTTATTTTTACGTGCGTAAATAAACGCCGTATCTATCTATCTCTTACACACTCGTTTTCTACGACTTTATCAATATTCTTTGCATGCGACCTTTCACTGTCGTAATTTCCTTGTCTCTACACTCGATTACTTCTCCTTCTTCAACTTTTCGGCTCTGCAGCTCATATAAAGAGCAAAGAAAAAAAGCAACAGCAATATGATTTGTGATGTGTCACGTCGTAGAATACCGGATGGCAAGCCACCGCGTTTCCCGAAGAAGCCAACGATACGCCAGGAGGGCGACGTTCTCATAATGGAGTGCATACTGGAGGCGCATCCGGTGCCGGATATAACCTGGTACCAAGGTAGCAAGCCGATAACCGACAGTTCGCGGATTAAAATGTCCCGCAAGTCGACCGGCAAAGACACGTATCTGCTCACCCTCGAAATATCGAATCCGACCAAGTCGGACGGCGGCCAGTACCGCTGCAACGCCTTTAACAACTTTGGCGAGAGTAACGCCAACATATCCTTAAATTTCCAAGGCAAGTCCCGTAAATCCCCAGAACCGACGATCCGCTTGCTCTCGGAGATTTTGTTGATTTTTTTTTCTTTCTCTCTTTCTCTTCCTCGCAACATACCCTTTCTGTATTCTCTTTGACATTTTTTTTTCACTGCCGCACCCCGTCTACCTTATCTACGATTGCGCCTCTATAAGCGACTTGAAAAATGCACGCATCGGCGGTCATGCATGATGTATGCTCCTAGTACCTTCGACTGTTCATTCAAGAGCGGAAATATATCTATTTAAAAGTAGCGTGAATGTGCGAAGTAAATATACGTATTTTTGCTGGCATGATATAGGATATGTGCGATGTTAAGATGAGAATCTCCATTAAGCGAAATGGATAAAGTCTGCGGTCGGTAAAACGATTCCGGGCTGATCTATGTAAATAAATGCATGATGTACATTATTGATCATCTAGAGAATTTACTGCACACACATATACCCATATGATAATTATTTCTCATTTTTCATTATGCTTCCTCGCGCAGTGGGGAAGCCTTGTGTTTTAACATCAGCCATAGTGCATGCATGCCAATTGCGACCGACTAATCGACCAGTCGTAGAGGCTCGCTTCAGCTCACCTTGTACCATACAGCCCTATCTGGTACATAGCGCTTTTCATTGTTTCATGCACGACGATTCTACCAATAATCCATTATAAAAAAAGGCGACCACCGTGGTCGCAGGCATTTCAATTTCGCCGAGACTCATTTTAAATTGTCAAGGTGCAGAAGACCCAGCAGGCTTCGCGCCGTCGTTCATCGAGAAGCCACGAATCATACCAAATGAGACCGGCACCCTTATCACCATGAAGTGCAAATGCCGTGCCAAGCCCAAGCCTGAGATCAGCTGGTTCCGAGCCAATAACCTTGTCAAAGAATCGGCAAAGATCAGCCTGAAATGTCAAACCGTCCAAGAGGATGTATACGAATTAACACTCGAATTAAAGGTTTGAATCCATCTTTCGCTTAAATACCGATCTTTTTTCCTGCTTAGCACTCGCTGATTTAATTTAAACGGTGTTTTTTCATAGGATCCTACGGCACCAGACGGTGGTGCTTACCGTTGCCACGTGAAAAACGAATTTGGCGAAAGCAACGCCAATCTTAATCTGAACATCGAAGCGGAACCGGAACAGGAAGGTGACGGTCCCACCTTCGTTGAAAAGCCGCGCATACAGTCGACGGACAAAGGTAAAATTGTCATTATGGACTGCAAGGTCAAGGCCAGTCCAAAGCCAAGCATCGTCTGGACCCATGCCGGTACGGTCGTCAAAGAGTCGTCGAAAATATCTTTGAGCGTCGTCGAGGAGAAATCTGACATCTTCTACATCAAGCTCGTACTTAACGATCCTGGAGCGGACGACTCCGGACTGTACAAGTGCAACATTAAGAATGCTCTTGGCGAGCTCAACGCTAATCTTACTCTCAACGTTGAAAGTGAGTTTCATGAAACCTTTTCGTCTTTTTGTTTCTTTAAATCTTCTAATAATTGAATATTCATCAACGTTTATTATTTTATCTTTGCAGTTATTCCTGTGATCAAGGAGAAACCAAAGGTGATAAAGATAGTGAAGAAGAAGACAGTGATCATAGAATGCACAGTAATGTCGAAATTCGAGCCCGACTGCACGTGGTTCAAGGAGACCCAAGCCGTGACTCAAGACGAGCGGCGTAAGCTGCACGTTGAAAAGATCAAAGAAGGCGAGTTCGCGGTGAAACTCGAAATCGAACAGATATCACAGGCTGATAAGGGCAAGTACAAGCTCGTGGCGAGAAACGAGAAGGGTGAAGCTACCTCTCAGGTCGTTGAAATTCAAGAAATACCGGAGGAACCTGATCCACCAAGGCTTGCTACGGGACTCAAGTCTATTGTAAGAATCGTTCTTATGTCGATTTTAATTTCGGAGATTTTTTTTTATGCAATGAATAATATGAATATACCTTTTCTATAGACGGTGGAAGAAGGAAAGACGGCAGAATTTTTCGCGAGTCTTGTAAAGGAAGACAAAAAAGTCAAGGTTACGTGGTACAAGTGAGTTGAGCTTCATACTTTTACCAGTCTAGTTGATTTGATTCGAAATAAAATTAAAACGTGTACTTTGTTCGTAGAAATTCGACAGAGATAAAATCCTCCGAGACCTATAGCACCAGCTTCGATGGCAAGGAAATCAGGTTACTTATCAGTTCTACTACTCAGGAATCCTCGGGAAGGTACAAAATTGTTGTCAGTACGGAACACGGAAAAGACGAGTCTTCTGCAGAATTAGTAGTTGAGGTAACGATTTTAAGCCTTGCAGATTGTTGCAGATCGTGCGTATTGCTGTTCACTAAATACTAAAAATCCTATTCTTTTTACTAACAACCTGCTTCGTTCTATGTTTTACAAAACAAATTATATCGGTAGTAAACTCTTTTTACGTATCCACCGGCTGAATTTAGTAAATGATTGTCGTAACTGGATAATCATAGATTTCAATTTCTTCAATTGCAATTTTCTCATCCTGGGCTTATTAATTGCGAGAAGCTTGCGCTTTAGAACTTTTAATATTATTCAAAAAACTTATTCAAATATATTCTATAGAAGAAAGAGAAGAAGAAGAAGAAGGATGAAGATGAAGAGGAGAAAGAAAAGAAGAAAACTGAGGAGAAGAAGAAGGAAGAAGAGAAAAAGAAAGAGGAAGAAAAGAAGAAGGTCGAAGAGAAGAAGAAGGTAGAAGAAAAGAAGAAGGAGGAGGAAAAGAAGAAAATTGAGGAGAAGAAGAAAATCGAGGAGAAAGAGGAAATAATTGAAAAGAAAAAGATTGAGGAACGCAAAAAGATTGAAGAAGAAAAAACTAAAGTCGAGAAGAAAACAAAGGTAAAGAAATGCAACCGAGGAAATGCTTCGCTAAATGCTTGCAAGCTCGCCGCTTCTACAAACGCAGCAGAATATAATGTGAAGAAAAAATGTGGCTTTTATGCTAGAAAAGTGAATATTGACAAAGAGTCAAATTTAAAGCTTATCATCGCTGTGCAGCTTTAACAAATTATGCGCTAAAAATAGAAATGTTTCGCTGATACTAAAATCTGTCGGTCAGAGCTTTCGCAATATCGATACGTCCACGATTAAATAGGACGATTCAAAACTTAGTGTTTTTATTTCTTTTTTTTAAGGAAACTGAATCTCAACCAAACGGCATTGACAAGCCTCCTTCCAAAAAGGTAATGACTGAATGCAGAAGGAAGAGAAAAAGCTAAGAAATGCTACGTGCGATTCCACACGCATACACGACACGTATTGACTACGATCGAGTCTCTTTTTTTAACAAACACTATTCCCAATCCTCTTCACCCCTTCCCTCTGTGTGATTGTCTCTAAATTCATTAGGTGATAAGTATTATTTTTGTCGGTCTTTAATTGTGCCCAGACACAACGGCAGACAAACGCGCATTAAATCGCTTTGTAATAGCTTCGTGCGATTGAGTCAGCAGCTCTCTGCCGCAATATCGTTTAACGAGAGCAATTGTTTTTGTCTGTTTCAGGTGAGTCACGACACGGGCGTTTCTGAATTCCGAGCCAATAATTCATCTAAATATAGAGCGCCAGCGCGCTATAGATCGCTCATTCAAGCTGAAAATGGAATTCGCTTGCTGCTTCTGGGGCTGAGAGATGATTTTTTTCCTGGCTACGGCTCATTGTGCTTTCGTCATATTAATTTAGTCGCTGAAAATTTCTTGTTAATTCTCCTTGTGAATTATGCGGTCTCGAAATTTTCGCTGTTGAGCGGAATTGCTCTTTGTTGCGCTTTTTTACTTGCAAATTTAGGGGGATATCTGCGCTTTTCAAATTTTGTCTTTTTCAAATATTATATTTATAAATTGAATTTGGCATTGCGCTTGGTTCACGGTGCAAAATAAACCGGCGCTCTGCTACGATTCGTTTACATTTGTTAAATCAAGCTGACAAACGCAATTTTACGTGAATGTTTAACATTATTTGCTGCTTGCTTTTTGTTGACTTACCTTAATTGTAAGTGTTGTTAGAATTGCAATTTGCATGCGCCTATTTTCAATTTTTTGGGTACCGTACAATTTCAAATCGAAATTCTTTGATAAATTTAAGGATAAAGAAGAAATTACCAACAATGTTGAAGAAGTCACTGAGAAGGTTTGTGATAATTCATTATTACTATTCATAAAAAATAACTTCTTTGATTAAAATTTAATTATTTTTTTTAGCGAAAATCAATCAAAAAGAAAGAACCTGATACTAAAAAACCTGAGGTATTAAAATATTTCAAATATTTATTTTGGATTGTTTTTTAAAAATTAATAGTACTTACCGTATTGAATATTACCTTACAGTCGCCTCGTGAGGGTACCCCAGAAAAGAAGCCACCAGGTCGTAAACAATCCGTTAGCCGGGTTGAAGAGCTGAAAACTGAAAGCAGAAGAAGTTCTGTTAGCAGAACAGAAGAAACTGTAAGTATATTTTTTGATAATGATATTTTTAATTTTATACTGATAATTAATTTATTATGAAATAATTTATAGATTCATGAAGATGGAACTGGCACGCCTCAACGAAGGGTCTCAATACAATCTACGGTACATTTAGCATCTAATTGTTTAAGGTTATTCAAAATTTTCTTTCTTGTTAATTAATCGACAATGAAATTTGGATTTTTACAGATGTCGGAGGAAGAAAGCATAACGGAAAGTCGGCGATCGTCTATTTCCAGCCAGAAGGTAAGTCAGTGTGTGCCACAATTTTTTAAATTATGAAATATTTTATATGGACTAAATGTTTTCGTCGAATTCATAATTTCTTCGTTGCTCTCGTAGGATGAAATCATTCCAAGATCCAAACCGAAATTGTTAGACAAAAACAAGGTAGACAAACTAATTGAGCTAATTAACAAGACTAATAAACCGATTATTAAAAAAATAATTATAAGTTTAAAAGAATAATAAAAATCATTAATTAATAATTCATATAATTAATAAATAAAATTATCTTAAATAAAATGTAACACTTTAAACTCATTTTTACATTTATTAACAACATTTATTATTTAATATACATGAACATTTCGAACATTAGTAGAGTGAAATTTCGCATTTACAGACGACGACGAGAGATTCGATCAAAAAGCGAAAAGATAGCTCTGTCGAGATAATTACGAACCAACAGGTACATAAAAATAAAATCATTGCGGAAGTACGAAAATTAAAATCGTAACCACACTTTAACAAATAATCTTACCACACCCCAATACTTTCTAGAAAAAAACTCTGGATGACGAGAGTGATGTAGACAAGAAAGACACGAGGGACTCCGTTAAACGAGATTCCGTAAAAAGAACCGTCATAACTAAGAGAGACGAGGTAAAATACAAATAATATTTATCGCAAAAGTGATAAATAATGGAACTAACATATTCAATTGTTGTTAACCCATTATTCACGCATTCTTATACAAAACAACCCACCGTTTTCAGAAAATTTTCCCCGACGATAAGATCGATGTAGGTTCCAAATATTACGTTAGAAAGGGCTCCATTACAACGCAAACTATTCGAAGAGATTCAATTATTGAAAAAGATGAGGTAAAGAGCGAATAGTTTTCACGTATTTCGAGTGAATTTAGTTGCCGTTCATACCAAAACCCTCTTGAAATGACTTTAAACCCTGCCCCTTTGATAATTTTTAGAACGTGCCCTCTGACGATGAAGGATTTTCCCGAAACTCTATTCGTGCGTACACTGTTCAAACAGTTTCCGTTAAGTCAGGTTCTATTATGGAAAAAGATGAGGTAAACCATTATACACATACAGACTCTTTCACATTACCCACGGCCGATAGAACACTTAAACCTAAACACAACACTCAACATTTTCAGAACTTAGCTTCTGACGATGACGTACTTGGACAAGATTCAATACGAGACGATTCGGTTAGAGAAACGACTATAGTTGAAATTGAAGAGGTAAATGTGAAAAATACAATGAATAGCGTTATTTTTTCGATTTAGCGTTATTTGCCCAGGTTGAGACCTGATTAGGATGGCAGCCTGGAATTACAGGGTTAACACATATGAATACAACATTAAACACTTTTTCAGATAACTTCAAACGATGAATGTGACATTATTCCTAAAGATTCCGTTAAGAAATATTTTGTTAAAAGACACGAAACAGAATCGATTGCTGAAGACGACGAGGTAAACCATATTTCTAGACCGTTGCACATTAGAACGTCTTTAATGACACTGACAAAACCTTTAAACTTTCCAATTCCCTTAAAACTTTTTTGCAGAATATTCCTTCTGGTGAGGAAACTGATTCAATTACTGCAGATTATAGCAGAATAGATAGTGTTACAAAAGTTTCCACTAAGAAAAAATCTGTAATTAAAGAAGACGAGGTAAACAACCGACGATTAGATTAGGCTCTTTTGTATACAATTTTATTTAATAATTTATATCATTATAGAATCAAACTTCCGACGATGATACACTGAAAGACTATGATAAACGACAATCTGTTAGACGAGACTCATCCAAAAAATACACTGTTATAACAAAAGATGAGGTAAATCACGTAAACAATCAAAACTTACATCTATACATTATCATTCAGACATACTCACTCATTACACACTTTTTTAGGGAGATACATCAGACGATGAAAGTGAAATATTACCCATAGATACTAACGTGAGTGTACACATTAAACGGGGCTCTATTCAAAAAAATTATATCATATCAACAGACGAGGTACAGTTTGAATTCGTATACACGCACAAACAAATGACAGTAATTTTAAATGCATTGAACGCATGAATATAATTTTTATTAACTTTTAGAAAAATATTTCTGACGATGAAAAATTAATGTTACCAAAAGACACAAGACGTGACTCTGTTAGAAGAAATTCAATTAAAAAATACTATGTTATACCTAAAGACAAGGTAATCATTATGACGATGAATATCATTACATATTAAAACTTATGTTACACATTATGCATATAACACATTTTCAGAAGATCACTTCAGATGACGAAAGTGACGTTATTTCTAAAGACTCTGACAGGGCTACTTACAAACAGATTAATATACGAAAATACTCTTTGACACCAAGTGAACAGGTATATTACAAATTCATAAACACCGACATAATATCGAAACTATTTTTATTATTTTAATAAATATTTTTAGACAATCGTGTCTGACGAGGAAAGTGACGCAACTGTGAAATACGGTAGAAAAAATTCTCGCAAAAAAGAGTCTATTAGAAAAGAGTATATTATACAAAAGGTACAGTTCTAAACAATTTACAAACAGTGTCAACAGTGCTAAAAGATATAATAAAATATTTATTTTATACGCGATGTAATTTTTCAGAAATTTACATCTGACGATGAGAGTGACGCTACTTTAAAAGATACTGATAGGGATACCTACAAACAAGTTGTTATTAAGAAATACTCTGTAACACCAAACGAAAGGGTAGAGTTAACTGTTAATTATTATTCCTTTTCTTTTTTTATAAACACGATTTTCTGATCATAAATGATAATTTTTAGACAATCATCTCAGACGATAACACTGATTTAAGCCTAAAGTATGTAAAAGATTCCCATAGAAAAGGCTCATATTCAATAGATTGTACATTACAAAAGGTACAGATTAAACAAAACCTACAAATAATTCACTGTTACAATATTTTTTATGACTTATACATTTTCAGCAAATTATACCTGACGATGAAACTGACTTAACATTAAAGTACATCACAGATACTCACAGAAAGGGTTCATATTCAAAAGATTACACTTTACAAAAGGTAAGACTTTAACACGAATTAACTGACGAACATTCACTAATTCAATAATTATTTCACATACACGTATCAATCACATCAAATGATAAATCTGACACTAATTCAAGAAATTCAAATGGGAATTTACAAAAGTAACAAATTATTTACTGTTACAACATTTTTTATGACTTATACATTTTCAGCAAATTACACCTGACGATGAAACTGACTTAACATTAAAGTACATCACAGACACTCACAGAAAGGGTTCATATTCAAAAGATTACACTTTACAAAAGGTAAGACTTTAACACGATTTAACTGACGAACATTCACTAGTTCAATAATTATTTTACATACACATTTTAAACAGATCACATCAAATGATGAATCTGATGGAGATACGTTTAAACAGGTTGTCATTAAAAAATATTTAGTTACACCAAATGAACAGGTACACATTACATATTTTTACATTTATAAACACAAAGAACGTTAATTTAAAAGCAAATCATATTATGATTGTTTATTTTAGACAATTATTTATGACGAGGACAGTGATTATCCGGAAAAGACTATTGAAAAAGTTTTCTCGAAAAAAGGTTCCGTTACAACAGATTTTATTATAAAGGTAGCTTTAACATTATAGTCTATAAAAGTTATTAATATTTCGATACTGCAGACGATTTTCTGAACATATTTTTATACACATTTTCAGAATGTTACAACAGACGATGAGAATGACGTGACGTCAGAAGACGGTTTAAGAAGAGATTCTGTTAAACAGGGTACAACTAAATATTCCGTAATTACGCATGAAGAGGTAGATATTTATAAAACACTACTGAAAAAAGACTAATATGTTTAAAAATTGAACAGTAATAATTATTATAAACAAATATTTTTAGAAAACTTTTATTGATGATAATGACTCTTCCGATTCAAAATACACTCCAAAACGTTTTTCAATTACTGACGATACGATACCAGATTCAAATGATACATACATTATAAAGCGGTATTCTGTTAAAAAAAGTTCTACCAATCCAAACGAGGAGGTATAAATAATTTTTTTCGTTTTTTATTATTGCACTCTTTTTATTAACGTCAAAATTTACTGAGTTTACCAAAATGTTTAAAATTTTAGCAATTTACTGATGATGACGTGAGTACAAAAGACAATTTATCTGAACACACGACCGTTAAAAAACGTTACCTTATAACAAACAAAAAGGTATATTATTTTTGTTAAACTAATTCACAGTTTTTTTAATTATATATTAATTACATACAAAAACTTTAATTCAAACCTTTTTAGGAATATTCTATTGAGGATGACACTGACATTTTACCCAAAGACAATGACAAAGATGCTCCTCATAAAGATGATATAATTAAAAATATTCATATTCAAGAAGAGGTATTTTTTAAATAATTGATATAAACAAAATAAATAATTTAACTGAAGTATTAATACTAAATTTTACGTAATTTTGATAAAATTGAAAATCCTTTGAACAAAATTTTAGGAAATTATTTCTAAAAGCGAAAGGGACAAACCAAAAGATGTAACAAAAAAACACACTTATAAAGATTTAACAGATTCTTCATTAAGAGAAGAAAAAACACCACAATCTACCTCCAAAAAAGATTCGCTTAAACGAGAATCTAATAAAAATGATTTTGTAAAATCAAAGGTAATAAATATTTATAAAAGATAAAGAGAGAATCAGACCTTTGGTTCGTTTTATTTAGTGCACTCGAAAATAGTTTTTTATTTCACGCAATCATAAGAGACTTACCAAATTATTTCAAAATTCATGAACTAGAGGCCTGACACTCATAAAATAAATTTTAAAATTTAAAAAAAACTCAAAACATTTTTTAATAACTTTTACATAAAACAAAAATTGTACTTTTAGGCCGTTATACAATACGATGACAGTTACATAGAAACTGACGATACAGAAAAGCCTGAATCAATAAGAAAAGATTCGATTACACCTAAAGCCGAGGTACATATAAATATTTTTAAACATTATTGACAGCAAAAAGTTGTAGACCGATTAATTTACTTCTTATTTACATACACAATATTCCCACAATTTCAGGATTCTACTTCAGATTCTGAAAGTGTTACCTTACCGAAAGATAAAAAACGCGATTCGCGCAAGCATGACTCGATCACAAAAAAAACAGTTACACGGAAAGAAGAGGTATATTTAAAATTTCAAATAACATTAGAAAAATAACTTATAATATTAAGAGTGCTTACAACTTCAAATATTTTAGATAATTGTATCTGACATTGACGACGAAACATTACCTAAATCTTCACCTAAGAAAAAATCGGTTGATCGTGATTCTCTCGAAAAGAAGTTAAAAAAACCGAAAGATAAGGTAGGAATTCAATATAGTACATTACGCAACAAGGGAGGTAAAGTAAAGAAAGTCTCAGATCTCACGATTGTCACCCGAGGCGAAGCCTCGGGTGACAATCGTGCGATCTGAGGCTTCTTTACTACCTCCCGTGTTGCGTATACGATTTTTCATTCCTGCGTCGGCAGAAAGCAACATTTTTTAAATCGATAGTAAAGGATATAGAGCAGGAACAAATATTGAGATCTTACATTCTAAATATTTTAGGGATTATCTTCTGACGATACAGAGAAAATCCAGAGAAAAGATTCTCTGAAACAAAGTGATATAAAAAAAGATTACTTAACGATGAATGAAGAGGTATATAACGAATTCACATAACCTTAAATAATATTATAATTGTTGACTGTTTAACGCCAAACCCCATTTACAGAAAACTGAACTGGACAACCCAAGTGACACTGAATCTAAAGTTATTGACAAAAAAACTGTTACTAAACCTGACTCTAATAGAAAAGATTCTATAGTACTTGAAGATGAGGTATAAATAGCTGATTACAATTCCTGTTTTTATACAGAATAATATAGCTGAACTTTTATTGTAATTTCATCATATAACGTACATTTTACAGAAAACTCCTACAACTCAGAAAACTAGTGTTTCTTCCAAAGATACTCCTAAAAACGATAAGAGTAACATATCTCCTAAAGACAAAACTGATTCTCCAAAACAAAGCTCTGATAAAAAAAAACTAATGAAACAAAAGATAGAGGTACATTAAATCAATTAGTTACTCACTATCTGTATATTGTTGTTTCACTAACAGACCGCATTCGTATATGTACTTGTTACTGTTAAACTAAATTTTACCTATAAAAAATTACAGGAGACTGCATCAAATAACGAAAATGACGAGACATCTACGCACAGTCCCAAAAGTGATACGAGTAACGTTACTCCTAACAATTCACCCAAAAAAGATTCTCCAAAGAGAAGTTCTAGTACAAGAGCCTCTAATAAACCTAATGAAGAGGTACACATAATTTTTTTTCAATATCGTTTTTTCGATATACTTAACTTACTATCCTTTTGAATTACGGCACCGTACTTTACACATACACGGATAACGAGAATGACGTGACTCCTACACACAGTCCTAAGAGTGATAAAAGTAACGTTACTTCTAAAGAGTCACCCAAGAAAGATTCTCCAAAGAGAAGCTCAGTTAAAAAAGACTCTATTAAACCTAATGAAGAGGTACACATAATTTTTTTTACAATAACATTTGTCGATACTTTACTTCCTATACTTTTTTGTTACGGCACCACATTTTAAACATACATATTTACAGACACCTACTTCCGATAACGAGAATGACGTGACACCTGCACACAGCCCTAAGAGTGATAAGAGTAACGTTACATCTAAAGATTCACCCAAGAAAGATTCTCCAAAGAGAAGCTCTGTTAAAAGAGACTCTATTAAACCTCATGAAGAGGTACACATAATTTTTTTTACAATAT
>JAPYYQ010001548.1:0-47026 GCA_030522585.1 Anagyrus pseudococci
GGGGGGGGGGGGGGGGGGGGGACGGGGGGGGGGGCGGGCGCGCGGGGGGGGGGGGGATGCAGCGGGGAGAGAGAGAGAGAGAGAGAGAGAGAGAGAGAGAGAGAGAGAGAGCAAGGAAAGGAGTAAGAGAGTCGTACATAGGCTGTTGCTATTCAGGGGTGGAAGGAGGGGGAGTCGGGTGGTGGAACGTAGGGGTGGCGCGTGGGGGGAGAGCAGCGGAGGCGCTCGCAAAAACTGAGAGAGCGCGCTCTCTCGCAAAAATAAGCCGGCGGCTCGGTTATAGCGCCGCCGCCGACGCCGCCGCCGTCGAGTTAGAGGAGGGGGGAGTAGTAGTTCGTCGGCAGCAGATACACACAGTGACGTCCGCGCGAGCGGGGGCGGCGGCAAGAGGAGCAAGGGGGGTGGAGGCCCATAGAGGAGGGGGTACATCGCGGCTGGTGGGGCAGCAGCAGCAGCAGCGAGAGAGAAAGAGCGCCGGAGAAGGGGGGCGCGCGCGCGCCAGCGGCGGAAGGAGGGCAGCGGCCGCGGCTCTACGGCGGCGAGGCGGTGGCGGGGAACGTGCGGGTGTTCTCTCTCCGTCTCGCTCTTTCTCCCAGCGTCGTCGGGGGGATCTCTCTCTCTCCCTCGGCATTTGTGTAGCACATTGTAGGTCGTTGCGTTTTATAACGTAACTTCTTAATTTCAGCGCGCGCGCGGGAGAGAGAGAGAGAGAAAGAGGAGAAGGAGACTATAGCAGCAGCATCAGAGCCGTACGAGCGCGCGAGAGAGACTGAGCGCTGTTTGAGCTCTCTCTCTCTCTCTTTCTGACGCGAGTATGACGAGGAGGCGGCCGAGGAGGCAGGAGCGGCGAGGGGCCGCGCCGGCAGCACGACGCGCCGCGCTCATCGCACTCCGGCGACGGGGCTAGTACTATACGCGCCAGCGCGCCGACGACGCTGCCGCTGCTGCTGCTGCTGCTACTCGCGGTTAGAGCCCAAACGCTCTCCTCTCGATACGCGATATTATACGCGCACACATACCCCCGCGGGAGAGCAGCTTGCCGTCGTCTAATCCACATCCACCGCCAGCAGAGCCCCCCAGTCGAGTAGCTCAACGAGAGCTCCCATTGACCTCTCGGCCGTAGCGCGGCTGCTCCAGTGCACTTGAAACCGTGATAACCGGCCCTTATCGAGGCCCTGCATACGCCTCCTCCTCCCCCAGTGTTGTTGTTCGCCAAATATATATTCGATCTTGGAAATAGATAAATTTCGAAAAGAAAAGAAATAATCTAAAAACCAGTGCGCTTATTTCGCGTGTGAGAGTGTGGCTTCATATTTGATACAGTGTGCAGTTGTTATTTAGTCGGTGCATCGGCCCTCCTCTCTCTCGGTCAGCGTATACATATACGCGCCAGCGTGCATATAACCTAACCCCGGCACATTCGCACACAGCGGGCTGCTGTGAAAAGAGCGAGATAGAGAGAGAGAGAGAGAGAGAGCGCGCGCGCAAGCCGGCACGTGACCGCGAGTGTGTGTTTACGACGGGGCTGGGTGGACCGAGTACAAAGAGCACCAGCCGAATAAACCGGCCGTTGGCTGTTGCTGCTGCATCAAACGCATATCTCTCTCTCTTCTCCGTGTTGTCCCTCATCGCGGCTCTTAAAACTCCGGCGAGCTGCTGCCACTTGTACTGCCTCGACGGCCCTCCAAGGCCTCATCCTCGATTCACTTAACGGCTGGACCATGTGAGCCTGATAAGGTGCGTTTTTCCATTTCCTCATCTATCGCTCGACCTTTGCGCGGCTGTGAATTTAAAATCGCCCCTGAATCTACTGTTGCGTTTTTTTTGCTCTTTAATTTTCTGCGGTTCTATTATACGCGATTATTGGCTCCGGTGGCTCTTTACACTTCGAGGAAGCGGCTCCAGGGAGATCCGGAGTTTTCGGAGCTGGGAAACGGCTCCGGAGGGGCTTCTCGGAACGACAACGTGGGAGTCATTCATGAGTCCATCGAGGAATTTTGTTTTTCTATCGCGCGCTCTACTCCCGTCCTCGTCGTCGTCGGAAGCTCTATCTCTCTCTCTCTCTCCCTTCCTCTTTTTTGCTCCGTTCTATCTCACTTGCCCGATGCCTCCCACCCCACCCCACCAATCCCTTCTCCGTCTTTCTCTCGGTCTCTTTAACGCTGACTGTGTGAATGGAATGATTCGTAGAATCGAGAAAGTGGTATTTTTGAGAAAAAAACATTTTTAAAAGAGAGAACAAAAAAAATGAGCATTTCGTTTGGGGAAAAGGATGAGGTTTTGTGCGAGAGCGCTTTTGTTGGAGAAAGAGAGAGTTTAAACAATTGTGCTTTATTGATCGGCAGCTGGAGTTGCGCGCGAGTTGTCTGGTCGGCTTTAATTTCGAAAAAAGCCCGCATTTGGAGAGAAAGAGAGAGAGGAAAAAACAATTATCGCGGCGCGCACGGCTAATGGAGCCACGTATGGACTTGTCGAACTTTTTTTCTGTTTCAAAAGATAAAAATACTAGAGTGCATGCGGCGATGTAGGTAAGGGCTTAGACATAGGATTTGCGGTTTGAAAAGAACGGATAGGGGATAAAAAAGAAAACGTCAATTTTATATAAACTTAGTGGCTTTGGAGAAGTTACGCGTCACGGTTCTATTTATAAATTCGTGAATTTTTCCAATCGTTATAAAATAAATGAAGTGCTCCCGCGTTGTGCGTCTTATCTTGAGGAAAACTCGATAAAATTTTGCGATTTTAACGGAACTGCCTCTCTCTCTCTCGGCCGGTGTACAGGTGCAAGTAGATGAATACCGAGTCTAGCGAGACTGTTTTTCCACAGCTCGTGTGTGCAGCGGCGTCTACGAGCGTGTACATACCGAATTACCTTAACACTATCTTGCGAACTTTGAACAGACACAATTTTTTTGTTCACTTTCGCATCGATCAACGGAACATTTCTTTTTTTTTTCTTATTAACGAAGGGTAAATAGTTTTTAAATCAGTTTTTTTTTAAATTAATAATTAACATTGTTTTTTTTCAAGTTAACGTAATCCAGTAATGAATAATTAAAATGAATTGTCGCGTTAAGAATGTACAATATTGTTTCGAAAATGTTTTCTTCGCGATAATCGACGTACACGCATTTTTAATATTAAAATGGTATTTTTATCACAAAATTGCGCAAGTGTCGGAACGCATAAAATTTAATAAAATAATTTTGTTTTTTTGCCGACGCGCACAGTTTATTAACGATAACCGTCGAATTTATAATGCTCGTATTTGCGCAACGCGCGAATTTCTTGCGATTTGTCAATTATCCGGCTTTTCGAAACCCCGTAAACCGAGGATAGTATTTTCCGAAAAATTTTCCGACATAACGACTCCAACGATAAAATTTTCACTTACGATTGTAGCTTGTAAATAATCTAAGGAAAAAAAACATCAGTATAAAAGTAGCTCTTTTTTTTAATCTGCCGAGATTCGACGCGGAATGCCGCTCGTCGTATTTTTAGTTTCATTAAATGAGAGAGAGAGATAATGGCGTTCGCTCAATTCCGTCGCCTCCATATCCGAGCGCCGGCTGTGTGCACTTGAAATTCCGTAGCGCCGCTGAAATTTGCATGGGAGAGAATTATTTAAAGCCGTCTTCGCGCCGATTAATCGCGTAAACCAATAAGCTTCACCCCCTCCCTCTAATTTCCATGCACTCGATTCTCAACGAGTTGGAACGAGGAAAAGATTTCGATTCCGATCGGAATCGCCTAATCAATGAATCATCATCGCCCCGTCATTACGAAAATCCGACGGAAGCAGAAATTGTAGCGAGAGGGATTAGCTCTAAGTGATAACAGCGAGCTCCTGCTCGAGAGGGGTCGGTTATTCGCCGAGACTCGTCAGCGCAGTGCAAGAAAAGAGAGGGAGGGAGACTTTCGAAACGCAATGACGTCAAGCGTGCAAGCCTCCCTTTTTCTCGCGCAACTTTTGGTCTTCTTGGGTTTTTCCCATTGCAGAGTCTGTGTGTGTATGTGTGTCTACCACCTCCTGGGACGACATTGCGAACACGAGAGAGCTCGTTTCATTCGATTAATGCCTTCCGCTCAGCTTGCAATTTATGCACTGGTGATTTTCTTTTTCCTTCTTCTCTTTTTATTTTTCGGGGGAACGAGAGATGCTCGATTTGTTTTGCAATTTGCTCTCGGTTATGTTCCTTATCGGCGGAAATATTTCGATGCTCGGCTTTTGTGTTTTTAGAAGTGAAAAGGACCAGCTTGACTTCGATAAAAAAGAAAAAAGTTGGAACGAGTTGAGATGTGTATATGTATAATGTGTGTTTATTTTGTTGCTGTTGTTGTTGCAGTGGTTGGGGTTTTTTTCTTTTTCTTTGACGTTATAAATGGCGTTGAGCGCGCGACAACGGGTGGGCCTGCAGTTTTGAATTTCTGATATTACAAATGGAAAGTTTTGTTACAGCAACAACAAAAAAAGTAGGCGTTCTAAATATATGTGTGTTTTATGTGATATATCGGCCGTTATACGCGTATGTGTGTACGTTGTATAGACAAAAAAAATTTTAAAACACATTTATTTTATCTTATATAACGTCCGCCTCACATATACACGCACAGACTCGCGGGCAATGATTTATGTGAAGCGACAAAATTAATACCTCAAATTTTGATAAATGCTTTTCGATCCGGGAGAGAAAGAGAGAGACTGAAAATAAACAACAACATACAAACCGGGAAAGTTTTTTTTTATGTATTGGCGCGAAAAATCAGAAAAGAACAAAAACAGAGTCGGACATCGTTGGATTTTTGCGAATTCACTCTACAATCCAATCCAGGAAATACAAGAATTTTTCGAAATGCGTCAATCCCGATAAAAAGATTATATTTCCTACCACTTTCGGTGCGTAAACAATTTTTTTCTCTCTTTCTTTTTTTTTTTATTAATACGAAAAACATTGAAAAAATCAATGTTATAGGCGAGGAAGAGATCGGCCGATGCGCGTCGTTCGCCAGTGAAATGGAAAAAAATAAAGCGTCAACTTACTTAAAAAATCCCCTTTCGTTGCGCCTCTCTTCATTTTCACTATCGACACCCTATGCGATAAGCGTTATCGATGCACTATCGAGGCCCCCTCACTCTCTCTGCTCTATCCTCTCTTGTCTTTATACACCGAGAACATGCTCTCTTCTCATAGATCTAACTGTTTGCCCTTCTTGAAAAAAAAAATAAACATCTTGATAAGCAAGCGACGAGAGCGAGAGGGAGTCTTACGACGTTCAGAAAACAGGGGGGGGGGGAAGAGAAATACTGGGAAGTTTTTGTTTCCGGCACTGCTGCTGCATTTTCGTTACGTATTATTTCTTTTATTTTTTAAAAAGGCCGTTTTTCAGCCTCCGCGAGCTCGGAATTAATAAAGTTTGTGCCCTCTCCCCGAGTAAATTAAAGAAGTTTATCAATTTAATTTACGCGGCGCTATTGTGCGGGAGAGCGCGCGGGTACTTTCCGAGTGAGAGAGAAAGAGAGCCTTTCCTTATAACTGTATCTCTTAGTTATTGTTTCCAACTGTATTTTAATGCTCCCCGCGGTATTTCGCCGTGATGTACAACTCCCAGCTTTAGCCCCCCCCCCTCCATCCCCACCTCCCTTACCCCTGGCTTCGATGATAATAATTATTTAATAACGAAAAAAAAAGAAAGAGGAAAGGTCTCAACCCGTCGGCGAGATAAATACGAACAAAGTTTCAAATGATTTCAAACCGGTCCGTGTTTTAAAGTAAAAAGAAATTTTTTCGCTCTCTCGACGCGCAAAACATTAAACAACAAGGAAAAATGACTCGTAGCTAAAAATTTCCTCAAAACTTCCAATACGATATATCGTTGGTTGCAAATCTCCGCGCCTCTGCACTCGATCACGTTCAGCCTATACATCACTCCAGAGTCCAGCAAGTTAATCCCAATCGCAGCGCGAAAGATTCCTTCCGCGGCAAACTTTTCCAAGCTGCGGGGTCTATAGCCAGCGAGAGTTTGCCCTTCGCCGTGGGCAACTTTAACGCAAGCGCATAGAATAGCGTACACAGAGGGCTGCCCCTCCGCCGGTAGCGCGGCTGTGCGCGAAGGTCTGTAACCTCGAAAATTTCCCTTTCCCTAGCCCATCGATTTTCCCTTCGCGTCGTCGCATCCGCGTCCTGCCCCGGCGTTTTCACTTTTCTCACAGAGAGCAACTGCCGCCGCTGCTGCACGCACGCGCGCGAAGGGCGCTTTCCCTTTCGTCGGGGGGTCCCTTCAACTCCCTCTGGCCGTTTTGTTCGCTCCCTTTTGCCCTTTCTCCTCCTCCTCCTCCCACCAAGAGAGAGAGAAAGAGAGCTTCAGCGTCAGCGGGGAAAATTCGCACAACCCCTCGCCTGTTGCCCCCCTTCTCCCCCCTTTCGCCCCTTGCTCTCGCCAACCCCACTACCAGGCGCTTCTTCGCTGTTTGCACGAGGAGCCGCGGGCCACGTGAACGTATACTCACGGCTCGTCCTTTTTTCTTTGCCTTTTTTTCTGCTACCCCTTCCCCTCTGCGCCGCTTCTTTTTTTTTTGCTCGCGCGAAAAATAAGCACTCGCGTTGATTGTTCGCTTGTTTTTCTGCAGGACGCGCTCGCTTGCCCCCCTCCCCTTGTTTGTTGGTTTTTCGGGTTTTCGTTTTTGTACGTAGCGTTTTTCTTCTCTTTCCTTTTTGTTTGATTTTTCGCTATTTGTTGTTGGATTAAGAATCTACGGGGGCTTGGGGCTTGACTAATCGATGCGATCCCGGACTGATTGCTAATTCTTTTATCTTTGAATTATTTAAGGGCCGCGGGGGTTTGAAATTTTTTTAGAGTTTTCTGTTCTCAGGATGCAATTTAGCGGAGTTTTAATGGAGATTTATAATTGTCGCTTTGGTTAATTTTCGTCTCTTGTAATATGTCGGGGAAAATGAAAAATAAATGAATTCATTTTTCGCTTTTTCTATTTCCGGACGAGTTGACCCGAAAAGCCTTGTCGAATAAAACTTTTCAATTTTACAATTGCGAGAGGGCAACATCATTTGGAATTGATTTGAGGGGCAGATATATACAAGAGACGGAAATCGGTTATTTTTTTTATGATATTCCTCGCTTTTTTTTTTATTTCAGCAAGATGTCATCTGACATGCTGAAATTTTTGTTCTCTAATCAATTATTGATCTCTTGCATAATTTTATACGCGTCACGGATGGCCCGATCAAACATCAATTTCAATTTACTCCTTAATTTAAAAACAACAAATGTAAATTTGATGTGAATTAAAACGCGACTAATTTTAATACCAATGTAATATTTATCGCGAAATAATAACTTTCCAAGAAAAATTGGTGTATTAAAAATAAAAAAAAATTTAAATCATTTTCATCCCGAAGCGCTTTATAGTATTTGCCGGAAAATGCAAACACGAAAAAATAAGATTTGATTTTTCGAAAGCTTTATTGGGCTCTCTCTCCCTCTTTCTCTCTTGAATTACTTTTATTTAAATAAATGCCGCGAATTATTCATAAATATACACAGACGTACGAAATTAGCATGCAAATGAAATATTTTTCGTATTTTCGCGAAAACCTGGGCGAATTGAATATCTACAACCAGACTTTTCTGCAAATTTCGCCGAATAATATACAACAATTATAAGCCCGCGAAACGAATTTTATCGAAAATACGAGCTTGCAACTTTATCTCATTCGAAGCGGCTGCGGGGGCGGGGTGGGCCCCCGAGCAAAAATGCATCGGTATACAAGCCTTTTTGAAATTTTTACCACATCAATCGATCGGATTGAATAATTTATATTACTGGCAGGAGGAAATAAATCGAAGGTATAATACCGAATTTTCTCCGCTGATAATATCAATTTTCGGCATTTCAGGAATCCAATCATTTTTAAACGAATACAAACTGCTTTCCAACAAAATCCGTCAACCACACACACGCGCTCACATGCATACCCACGTAAATAGTATACATCACAAGTCTATCACCTTAAAATACTAAACAGAACCTCACCTCGTAAAGCAACGCAAACATATCCTCAAAAATTAAAATCATCGCTCAAAAAAATCGCAGCAGCAAACATCAATTACCACGCTCGCCACTTAAGCTCAATATCGTTATTATAGAAGCAGCATCAAGTTGTGCCTGCATCGTCAAAGCCTCGTATCTGCTTGTGTGTGAGTGTATATACGAGTGTCTCGCTGCTTTATCGCGTCACGCCCGCGTTCATTCAACTCGCCGTCATCGCTCTCTCTCTCTCTCTCCCAGCGTGAGCGCGCGCGCGCAAACAGCGATTGCAAACTCCTTCCCCTCCTCATCCTCCCCTCTCTTTTACTCCTACTAACACAGTCGTGCTGTTTTTTTTTGTCTCCGCCGTCCGAAAAGCGGATTTTTGCTTTCTAGTACAGCTCTCGATCGAAGTCACGGACCGATTGTACACTCTCTGCAAGCAGGAGGAGTAGAGGTGCGAGGTGTAGCGCGGGCGTACGTATATCGATCCCCCTCCTCCCGCGCTGTTCGCCGCGCGTAAATAAAAGGATGACGCACGTCCGAGAACCGTCCTGGCGCGTATACATACACTCTTCTCTCGTCTTTGTTGCATAAAGTTTTGTTTTTCGCGCTGACGAACGTCGTTCTGTTGATGCTACTGCTGCCGCTGCTATACGATATAGTGTTTTTATTTATTTATTTTTTTGTCTTTGCGTGTATGCGTAAATTTTTTTTCAAATTGCTAGAAATAGCCGAGAAGGGGGCTTTGGAAATTTCAGCGCGGTGGGCGGTGTAAAATGAAAGGTTTCCGCGGCTATTGGGTCAGCTGGAAAATATCTAACGTTTATCGTATTTACTTTAACAATTTTTTTTCTCTCTCTCTCTTTCATTAGCAGATACATCGTAAATTACGTTTGTTTTGAAATTACTTTCGAGTTTTATGATTTTCTGCAATGACGCGCAATTGCTCATTGCTCAATTATTATTTCTTTTTCTTTCTTTTTTTTCTTCTTTTCGGCCGGCGATAAGATAGTGGAGAAAAACATTAAAGTTTATATTCCGGTGTTGATGCGTCAAGTCGAAAATAAAGCTGAATTTGATTCATAAGTTTGATGCCCTGTTTTTAAAAATATCTCTCTCTCTCTCCTCTCCTTCTTCGCTTCTTTTTCTTTCTTTTCTTTTTTTTTTGTTAAGCCGATACGCACGCATATATATATTTTTACGAAACATTTTAATTTTATTTCACGAGTGAGTGAAAGAGAGAGAGAAAAAAAGAGAGAGAGCACTAATGAGCGCTCATAAAAATTTCCTCAATTAAATTTATCACGCCTTTACGAGCTTTTAATTCAAAAGATTAAATTCTTTTTAAAAAATATACATATAACCGATATAGTTGCCGGTATACCTCGTTCCAAAATTCAACAACAGAAAACAAACGTGTCTCTCAACAACACAATGTTGTCCCGCTTCATCGAATTGCATAAACTAACCTTTCAAACAACCCCCGCGACATCCAGACATTGCATTCCGAGTTCCCTTAAAAAAAAAACAGATCTAAACCCCCGACGTTCTCATCCTCCTATGAGACGCAGCAGTCCTCCTCTCCATTTCCCAGTACACTATACCATTATCCGCTATCAGTTTAACCGAGCGTCGCTCGCCACATTCCCGTACGTAATCCTCGGAGCTAAGCTAAGCTAAAAACAGCGCATAATGGCCAGTCCGACGCCCCGCCGTCTCGTCGGCATTGAGGTCGCTTAGAAAGCCGATAGCTTGATCTCCCCCGCCGAACCGCAAATCTCCGTTACAGACAGTCTGACTACTCCTCTCTCTCTCCTCCTAATTGCCGACCTTCAAGCCGTGGAATTACACTTATTAGTTTTGGGACTTTGACTCTGTTAGTCTCCGTTACTCTCTATGGTGGTCTTGGTGATTTCCTTCAGACTCCGTAAGCATACTAATGTCGTTGATGAGGATGAAAAACTCGTTTGGCGATTGTGTGTGCGTATAGTGCTGAATGGGATGATAAGTCAAAATCGAGGACGATTCGAGCAAGTTTAGCGATAACGACTGACGAGCAAAGTCGAGATTCGATCACTTTTTTAAATGCGTGGAATTCGTTAATTTTTTTATTATTATTTATTGTTTTTTCTTTTAACTTTTTAATGATTCCGGTTTGTGTATGGGCTCTCTACTGATCGAGTAGGCGTTCCATGGAATTTTTTCGAATTTTTGAACCGTTCGGGATGCAGTTTGTTCGGCGATAAGAAGAGCCGACAAGAATGAGTTCAAGGTTTTTTCTGATTAATTCGAAACGCCGCCGCGGGCTTAATGATTTTTCTAACTAGAGATAGAAAGCAATCGGAGTGAAGAAATAACGTTGTTGTTTTTTTTTAATTGTTAGTCATTCGTATGTGCGAGAAAAATTAATAATTGCGATGCGCCCGCTTGAAAATCAATTCATCATTGTGTATGTACACACAAACGTCGTCGTATCGTTACAAAAGTCAATGTTTACCCAAAAATCTTCGACATTATAACGCGCTTACACGTTCTTATCTACTAAAGCAGCTTACATTACGATCAATTAAAAAATCCTTAAATCTGCCAGTCGTTGATCAAAGCTCAAAAAGCGCAGAGAGTCGCGCGCGCGCGCGCGAGAAAAGCAGCCGTGGCGGCTGGCAGCACTCTATATACACGGTGTACATAATGTAAAAGGAAAATACGAGCGAGTCGGAAGGATTTTCCGGTTCTCAACACGCAGTTCCGTAAACACAATAGAAAGTGCGCCGGCGCAACGCGAGTCTGTGTATGCAGACGTGCGCACATACTCACACACACACACACGCATTAGCTCGAAATCGGGGATAAGCGCGCAGAAATGTAGCGCGAGCCCGGAGACCTGAATTCCGGCGATTGTGCGTTATGTACGCCCCGCGCGCGTTTATATACGCGTGTGTATCCATTTTCCAACGATCCCTCCCCCCGCGACTTTCTGTATGAAACTCATTACCGGTTAGTCGAGCGGATAATGTTGTCGGAGAGGAAGGGTATTATCGTGTTTATATCTGGCTGCGCGATCGTTTTCGGGATTGTGCGTGTGTTGTGTATTATCCGCGATTTCTGTCTCGACTAATGATTTTTCCCAGACTTGTATACCGCGGGTATACGGGCGTGATACGATTTTGTTCTACTCCTGCGCTTTGTTTTTAATTGAAGCTACCAACGTTTTTTCTTTTTATCTTTCATTGTCGAGCCACGCAGCCTTGTTACGGCGCCTGCAGGATGTTTGCGTTTCACTCTGCCGCGAGTGAAAGCTCCATTTTCGAAAATACGAAATGTGCGCGCGCGCGCGTGCATATAAATCGCAAATATGACGATTTCCAATTTACGAAAGCGGTTAAACTCCCATAACGTTGGATTCTTGAGAAAAGAGAGGGGGAAGGGGACACGTGTTCAAACGACGGAGTCGCTCGTGTCATCGGACAACCGTAAGAGAGTGTACGTACAGGTATACAAGTCGGAATCGGCGCGAAAACTCGTCGTCCGACTGTGGTCGGTCGGATCGGTCTTACTACTTACGAACCACCAGTCGCGCTCTCGAGCGCATATCGCCCATAAAACGTAACGGGCCTCTGGATGCCTTTTTCTTTCTCTCTTTCTCTTACAACCTGTATGCCAACAATTTCGCGCGGCTGTTTCTTTGCCGACCTTGGCACAGGTGTGTTCGGGGCCGGTATCGTCATTTCGGCGTCCGCATGAATTAACGACCTTCCAAGCGACTTTACACGCGATGTTTGCTTAGCTGTCTTACGTGTGCTTTTGTATTTTGTAAAATCCACGAGTTTTAATTCGACAAATAAAATCACAACACAACATTCGCCCTGATTGAGACGCGCCTTCGACGGCGAGAACACAAAGCCGGGCTTACGAAGTCCCTTTCAATGCGCGCGCGAAATCCAATAACTCGCAAATTAATATTCCTCACCGGAGTTGTACAGCCTCGCAGCCGAGAGAGAGAGAGAGAGAGAGAGCACACAATAAAACGGACCGGGCAAAGCCGTCAAGGCGCGCGGAAAACAGATCTTGCGCGCCAGGAAAAACGTCACGCTGGCCATTCGATTATCCTCCTTCGATTTAATTATCGCTCCGGCGTGGGCAAGAGAGAAAGAGAGGCAGTGTGCACAGAGTAGCGATAGGAGGAGGAGGAGGAGAAGGTGGAAGGGAATGGAAAACGTGGCAGGATGAAAAATGCATGAGGCCGCTGCTACCTACTGTATGCCGGCGCGCCTTTTCAATCGTCGCGCGAAAAGACGCGCGGAATCGGGCGCCTCGGTCTCATCATAAATCTAAATTAAAGTACCCCCACCCACCCGCCATCGATGCTGCTCTCTCAACGTGAGCCGAATTCGAATTTCCGCGAGAAGGAGAGAGAGAGAGAGAGAGAGAGAGAGAGAGAGACTCTTAATCCCGTGTGCAGTATATATCGAATGCGACCAATGTCCCATCGCTCTTTCCCACCCCTCTCTCTCTCTCTCTCTCCTTCGCGCCTATTTTTTTCTCTTTCCTTTCTTGCGCTTCCGCCTCTTTCCCCTCCTCTCCATTTCTGCTTGACTTTATTGCGCGAGCCGTTGACGTTTCGAATTTATCGAAGAAGGGAGTAGTAGTACGGAGCAGGAGGGGGCGAGGATCTCTTCCGCGGTACTGTGACCTTAATTAAGCTGCGCGCGCCACAAATGTGTGTATATATGTGTAGCCTGCATGCGATATATCGCTTATATCGCTTAGGCTTTCGAAGAAATTTCCCTTTAACCGGGATTGATTGTTGCGCTTATAAAAGCCCGGGCTTCGCAGCAGCGCACGAGATCGAGAGGGACTTGCATAAATACAGGATCAAGGGGGTGGGGGTCTTAACCTAAGGAAATTCAAGGCTTGCTCTATACCAAGCCAATCGGGAGCTCGGGCATTGCACGGAGAAAGAAAGGGCCTCGGGATGTTAAATGGCCGAGCTATTAAAAAATTAGTTTTTCACTGCGCCCCCGCGCTAAGTATAAGCGGCCGAAGAATGCAGGGCGCGGTGGAAGGGGAACTTGTTTGCTTCGCCCGCTTGTGTGTATACGCGCGTGTGTAATGTGTGTAATGCAGGGAGAAGCAATGGCTTGCAAACAAAATAATTATAACCGGCTCTCTTTTGAGGCCTGCCCGGATTATATTAGCCCGTTTGATTAATTGACAAACAATTCTGGACCTTATTTTTGTTCTGTAAATCGGTTGTTTTTTTTTTATTCTACTTGGCCCCGGGTATTTCCAGTGAAAATATGCTCGTATTTCTGTGAATGGAATAAAAGGAAGAAATAAGGGAAAACGTTGTATATACCGAATTTCGTGCGCGCGCGCGCGGGGTTATACTCTCCGCGCGCGTAATTATTCATCGAGGAGGGGGATAGAGTCGTTGGTAAAGAAAGTATAGCGGAGTTATAGATTAACGCCGAAGCGCGCATTATCATCGGCTCTATATATGTGCTCTCTCTCTTTCGTAATTTTTATTAATAACGCATTGCAAGCGCGCGCGTATACGCTGCGGCCCATTATCTTACGCGCATTAGAATCAATTTTTCTTCGATAATGTTCGAAGAAAGTTTATGTATATCGCGCGCGCATAGAGGCATTATTTCCAAGCTTTGCTTAAATATTTATCTTTGCGGTCGGAATCATCCTATAGATCCTTTTTTTTCGCTCTAACAAGATATTCATCGATGCCCCTAATAACAATAATCTTTCGTCATCGTCAACACACACACACGCAATGCTCCATTATTCCCATTACTTTTATTTATACTCGCGCTCTCTCTTTCTCGCGTACGCCATTGTCAATAATGAAATCTAAGAAATACATCTAATTTAAGTTTATTATATACCCCCAGAGAGAAAGAGCTCCTCCCAAAGTTGCATCTACTTCGATATAACAATAGCAATAACGGCGAAAACTTTGTTATCTTTCCCAGCGCTGAAACCGAGCAAGCGACGTATACAAGACCCACTCGATTAGCAAACACACAATTACAAAGCGCTCGGAGGAAATTACGAAAACGATACCTATAAGAAAATACAAATCCCGATCAAAAGATTCGCTTTGCGTATACATGTTCATAACAACGAGATTTTAACGGCGAACGCATCGTCTGGCTGTTTCAGGTTCGAGAGGCAGACTTGAGATCGAAGCTGCTTGGCTACTCGTACGACTGGCCGTACGGGCCGGACTACTCGGCTGGTTGGAGCGACGAGCGCCGGCTGACAGAGCCCGAGGACTATAGCGAAGCCAAGAGCTCCAATCGACTTGGATCCGAGCGCGTCGACTGGCATCGTCCGGTCGAAGGCTTCGGTAAGCTGCCTTATGTTTTTTTTTTCACCGCCGCGAAATTTAAG
Organism: Anagyrus pseudococci; assembly: GCA_030522585.1. NCBI lineage: Eukaryota > Metazoa > Arthropoda > Insecta > Hymenoptera > Encyrtidae > Anagyrus > Anagyrus pseudococci. Next base: position 14,453 of record JAPYYQ010001548.1, read on the forward strand.
CGCGATTAGGTCGAATAAAACGATGGAATACAGAAAGAGAGTAAATATAATCCGTGTGCTTTGGGCAGAAAAGGGGGAAACGAGCGCGGCGTTGTAAACTACTTTTGAAACTGGTTTACCTGTGCCCGTCTCTCTCGGCTCTACTGTATATTACGCGATTGCGGCTAAATAAGTATAACTCACTCAAAACTGATATTATCTTATCGCTTTTCTAGCGAATGTGTAATTATACTTGAAGTCAATGGGACATAATAAAATTTAGATCGAAATATTTACGATAGGGAAAACTTTCAGCGTTTAATTCGTTTCGAGCTTAAACAGAAAAGCATAAAAGAGAATTTCGTCTTTTTTTTTTATTTGCGTAAGGAAAGTAGTTGATTTGAAAAGCTAAAAATAAAGTATACGAAGTAAATTCAATATGGCCTTTAAATATCGTTTGATTAAAAAAAAATAAAGTCAATCGTATTGTTTCTTCTGCTGTAAAATTCAATTTGAAAGGTTTATTTGGAGAATCGCATTAAATATCAGAAATTTTCGATAAAATTGTTAAGAATTAGGTCGTTTAAAATTGTTTTCGAGGGCTCAAGGATATTTAACTGGCCAAAAGTGCGCTTCCGATAAAACGAATCAAGCTAATCAAGGCCAATTTTATTTTCGATCTCAGTTCAAGGTAATTTTTCTCATACAAAAAATATGCATTTGCCGAATAATAAATGAGTTGAAATTTTTATTAAGCCCGGATTTACGTTTAACAATGACGCCGCAAAAGCGTAACGGCATGAAAATTTCACATTTAGACCCTTTTTTTTCATCGAATCGAAAAATGAATGCTTAGTCGCGTGACATTATGCGTTATGAAAAATTCCCATAAATTCGTCAACTTTTGATCAAATAGTAATTAATCCGCATAAGTTTTTTTTCTCAAATTGATTATTAATGAAAATTCAGAAATTGTAATGGCAACTGAAACAACAATTGTGCAAAATTTTGCAAACTTTTAAAATTTTATAATGAACCAACAACGGAAACGCGAGAAATTTTTTATCTCCCTTTACAAACAAAAATTAGTATACATATATTTACAAAACAAGAGAAGAATTGAAAAGCGAACAAATTTTCTCATTACAAAGTTTTTTAATTAACTGAAATTTTCGTATCGTATACCATTCGCTTTTTCTTCACTAGTTTCAATAATGCCGCTTATTCATTGAAAACACACATAAACATAAAACTTTCGACTTTTTCAAACTATAATTCAAGCCGCAATCGATACAAAACTTGCTATATCCAAAGAAGAACGATAAAAAAAAAATTACATTTTTATCTTCGAAGCATTCCAATCTTTCATTCATCAAACTCTTGCAAAGAAAAATATTAAATTCCTCGCGAGTGCAAAAAAAACCCCACCTTTTAGCATCGGAAGCTGTCATTAATCAAGCGCGAGCCAACAAACGCTGCATCATATAACAGATCGACGTTTCTCTAAGGCCCTTATTTATTTGTCTCTCCTCTTTTGTGTGCATTCGCAGGCGTAGCATCAGCGTCGTCGCCTTTGTCGTTAGTCGGGTGCTCTTTAGGGTCAAAGTCAAGGGCCTCGGCTGCCGTGGCGGCCGGGCCGGGCGGGCCGCCGTCGTCGTTGAGCTCGCGGCCCGTAGGCGCCTCGGCGGCCGCCGCCGCCGGGCTTATGCTGCAGCAAGGCAGCGGCCCGGGCCCGACTCTGACGCCCCCGGCGAACAGCAGCGGCTCAGCAAGCGCCACCGCGGCCTCGGGCTCGACATCAAGCGCCAGCCAACCCGGCAACATGTTTCCCCAGCAGTACTGCCTACGCTGGAAGTACCATCACAGCAATCTACAGACGATGTTCTCGCAGCTGCTCGAGCGACAGGCCTACTGCGACGTCACCTTGGCCTGCGAGGGCAAGACCCTTAGGGCCCACAAGGTTAGTCTTACCTATACATACACTTTTAACTCGCAACTCTTTCTCTTACTCTCCGTTTCTTTTTTTTTATCGCGAGGAATGAGAAGCAATGTCAGGGAAGCGGGTCAGGATTTATTTCCGAAGTGCCCCGCGCGATGTCGTTTTATTTTTCGATTATTCAGTAGTTTTAAGTATTCATAGATACATCTACGAACTTTCCTTGTTCCATGGTATTTTAAACTTCCCTCTCTTTCCTTTCTCTTGACTTCTTTCGCGCGTCGTCGCTCGAGAAGTGGTGTTCTGTTATATATGGAAACGCGTGGGATCTACAACAGGCTGTACTTACCGAGCCAGATGAATATCGAACGAATTGATAATTGGCGAATTAAAAAGCGATAAATTTATAATAAATAAACGGGGAGATTTTACATTGCAAATTAAGTTGCTGGAGGAAAATAAAAGGAAAAAACGGACTCTTGTATGCGTGTGCATTTGCAAAGCCAAGCGTTTACATTTATACATGAAAATAAACATTTCTTTGCCGCGCAGCAGCAACCAATGGCTTAATAGCCGCTTGATGCTATCTGGATGATTTTAAAACAAATTTCGAATCCGTTCCCCGATAAAATCGCCGTCGATCAATCATTTCCCGGCGCTCCCACCACTACCCCTCTTACCTCGTCCCGCGGGGGGAGGAAAAACAAAACGACGCTAAGCACTCGGTCATCGATCGCATAACGTGTATCTTATCTGTCTGACCGGAGAATAATAACCCTATACGTACACACACTTGCATGCATAATCATACCCAAACACCCATTCTCTCTCAGCCTGTACTCTATATCATAAACAAAACGGTACTCATTAATCCTTTCCTTAAACATCGACTGTAGTGTACGCGCAAAATCGAACATCACGTGTGCACATCTCGAGGTATCCTTCGAAAAAGAACACAGAGCAGGACTACGCGCATGCGCTCGAAAAACGGAAAAAAAGGAAGGCCTCAAAAGCGAGAGAGAAAGAGAGGGGTTGGCAGTATGGGAGTAAGAAAAAGCGAGGGCAATCTCGTTCGGGCCGCTTCTATCGACTCGTTCGACTCTTGTTTCTTTTAACGCGCGTCTCTCTCTCTTTCTCTGCCCCTTTACCTCCGCATCCCCACCGCCGCCGCTTTTCGGTCCAGCGCCCAGCCTAACCCTCTCTCGCGCGCCCCCGCGTCGTTTTTTCGCGGGCTCTTCAGCCAACCAGCAGAATTTCCGCAGCTCGTCTTATTGCACTTCGCAGCCGCGTCTCTCCTCTCTCTTGCTTTCCCTCCGGTCGTTTCCCCTGCGCAACCCCCTCTATAGCGCCGCTATATCCCCATCTCTTTTTGCCCTCCCCCGAGAGAACATAAAACTTGACAAACGATCAATTTTCTGTTCTTTGTTTCTTACCACGAAGAAGCTTTCTTACTCTCTCCCTCTCCGTCTCTCCGGTGTTTCACCTTACTCGCCCCCTTCTCTTTCTTTTCCAGCCCCATTGCCGGCCACCCCTTCGCGCCTTAACTTTTAGCTCCCACACCTCCTCTCTCTCTGTCTCCTGCCGGGCCCGCAGCTTGTTCTTTTTCCCCGCTTGCACGCCATACCTTTTCCAGCTCTTTTCCGTTTCTTATCTCATCCCCCCCCTCGCATACGCTTCTCGACTTTTGCGAAGGGGTCAGCGAGACTTGTGCGTGGAAACGCGCAAAGTGGAACCCAAAGAGGGAAAAGACTATGGCTGATGGCTAAGAGTGGGGAATAGGAGAGAGGGAGACTGGGCACTCTCTCTCTTTCTCTATCAAAGTGGAGTACATTTAGCTCGGTTTATTTTTTACTTTGGGAGGGGTCCAAATTGTAAAATCAATACTCCCTCCTAAATTTAGAATGCCTCGACTTTCCCTCCCTCCCTCCTCCGAAACCATTGGCTTTGGCGCCTTTCTGCCACTACACCCTCGTTCGCGCGTAGCCCCCCCCCCCACCGCCGCCGCCCCAACCCGATCTTTTTTGCGCCCACCTTCCCTATACCCCTTGCCGTATACACTCTCCTCTTTTCTCCCTCTCTTTCTCCGCCTCGTCTCTTCCCTGTTCGCGACGTTTTTCGCTTTCCTCTGTCCCTTTTTTTTGGCTCGTCACTTACTCCTCCTCTGTGTGTACGTGTTCGTACGTTTCTCCCTCGCTAGACCGACAACCCTCCCCCTTTACCAACTCGGTCTTTTCTCTCTCTCTATCCTCCATTCTTTCTTTCTTCTTTTTGCGGGTGTCGGTGGAGAGAGAGAAAAAAAACGTCACGGAAAAGTTAAATTAATATTCACGCGAGATCGGCATTAAAACTCATGCAGTTTTAGCTCATTATGCCCGGCTAGACGGCACTCGGCTCCGAAATGGGATCAGAGAGAAAGGAAGGGGAGGAAAGAGAGGTTGAAGAGCGCGTGTGCGACCGAGAGAGAGAAAAAAACGTTTGTGGTGAGTCACGCGCATGATTATACGGTGAATCGCTCTCGTCATTCCGTACGCCGAGGCGTGCCAGCATCGGCGCGCAGCTTTTTCCCCTTGGCAGTTTGCGAAAATTCAAAGTCGCGTCGCCGTCGGTTTGGCGGCTTCTTTTTTTTTTGCAAGTCGCTTCTCTATGCCCGCAAACGACGATAACAAAAAAGAACGACGACTTTTACAACGGAAATCCATGTGTTTCCTTCCGATGAATTAGGTCCTTCGCGATGAAGCGAGAAGAAAAGGTGTTCTTTCGAACAATAAACCATTCGCTCTACATTGCCGCACTTGTAAAATATTTCCAATGGAGAGCCCTTCCAGCGCGATAGAAATCTCAAACGGCTCATCAGCGCCCAACAGCTTGTATGTACCTCGCTGTATACGAAAACAAGAACTCACTGGTGTCTCTCGCGCGTCTCAATTTCAGCAAATCCTTCCCCCAAAATCTCGACCCATCGCAATAAATCGCGCGCGTATTGGACATCGTTAATCTCCAGCGAATTATCATGCCGGCGAAAGAATGAAAAGCGACTCAGATGCGGCGGGCCATAAAAGCGACAAAACCGAGAGCAGCCAAAAAGCCCTTCGCTCTTTTTTTTTGCCCATCAGTAGAGGGATGGGTAAAGGGGGATAGTCGAGACGCATCAGAGAGGCTTGCAGAGACTTGGCGAAGCCGCCATAGGCGAAAATAATGGCCGGCGTGACGCGGCGCGATCCTCCCGCCGGGTTATTAACCGGCCTCCCTACCTCTCTCTCCTCTTCCCCACCCTCCTTCGTCTTTGTTTACCCTGTGTATACACGGAGAAGTATACGCACACACACGCGACAGCTACGACGATGAACTTCGGCGCGAAGTGCAGAGTGAGAGAGAGAGAGAGAGAGCTGGGAAGGTCTTTTATTCAGCTTGTTTCTTCTACTTTTTGCCAAGATGAAGCCGGCTTCTTTTGTGCTCGGACCTGATAAATGATCGATCGTGTCCACCCCCTCTCCTTTTTCCTCCCCGCCCCCCAGCCCTTCTTTTGCGGTGCTGCAAATCACTGGGAGCGAAGTTGCGCGCTCTATACACCCACCGCTCGCGTTGTAATTTTGCATTGTGTCGAAATAAAAGTCAGAGTTTATAGAGAGACGATGTAAGGGGGGGAGGTGGTACGAAATTTATCGACTACGCGTTGGCGAAGGGGGAGAGTGGGGGGTATAGGAGCAACGGCGTAAAAATTCGTAATGAGTACGGGCGCGGTAAAAGCTTGATGTTATCATTTTACGATCACCGAGCGTATTACCCCCTCCCCTCTGCCCGTCACTCGGCTCTCACTGGTGTCCCTTTGCAAACGTATTTATTACGCTGTTGAGCTGTCGACGCTCGTACGTTAGGGTTTTTGTATAAGCTTTAAAAAAAAAAATGATACGTCGGACGAAGGACGACAATAAGCGCCGAAGACGCTCTCGGCAGAAAGATAAGTCGGCGTTGCGTTTTGTGCGTATAGAGCGTAATAACGAGGCTTTCTCTCGGGTTATTCATGCGTGTGTGTGCGTGTGCAATGTTGTTTCGATGGATACAAATAGCCTCTCTTGGCTAGATGGTGTATTTTTTTTTCGTTGTTGCTCGTCGCGCGCAAAGTGCATCGAACTCCCTAGCGCCTTATCTCCAGCGAGTGAGCGCGCACTTGGTGTATATATATAGCGTAAGCTCTCGGCTATTTTCACTTCTTTCATTTTGTAGGACGATCGCGATAAATGATAAATCGAGGCAAACACTCGGAATAATCGCGCGCATAGCCGTACTGCGCGTTAATCGATTAACGTTTATGCAAAAAAATTACAATGATAATAATAAAAAACGTTGCAAAAGCAACGGATGAATCGAGAAACGATCGTGTATTGAGAAACGAGTATAGAGCAATGTCTTTTTTGTCGTGTGCGTGTTCGGGAGAAAAACGAGAACGGCAGCGTCGAATTTTCTCGGGTGTCCATAGAAGACGACAATAGCGGGAGGAGGGAGGGGGTGTCGAATTTCGGCTCTTTCGAGCCGGCGTTTATTTCGGAAAAGGAAACTTTTTATTCGCCAAGTATCCAAGGACAAGGGTAAAAGGAAGGGAGGGCTACGTAAAATAAAAAAAAAAAGAAAAGTAAAAACTTGGCATTGACGATGATAATCTCGCGGCGCGATGATTGGCCGCCGACAAAACGGTAGGTAGCCCCCTTGTGTATACATTGCGATCGAGGGAGGTGAATTACAGAGGAGGAATATAGGGTAGGAGAAACTGAAGCTACCGTTTTACAAAAAATTTCCAGCTAAAAGTGCCCGGCGAGCAAATAGTAGGATACGGCTCGCGGTAATGGAGAGGAGGGAGAAAGGAGGAAAAGGCACACCACAATGCGAGCGATTTTTTTCCTCGTAGAGAGAGAGAGAGAGAGAGCGCGCGAACTAGAGACAGCTGCTTCTCGGCGTAGCACCTGCATCCAGGTGGGCACGCGCGCGATATTTCGTGCAAAGAGCGCCTCGGGGGCGCTCGGGACTAAAGACAAAAAGCCCCCCGAGAGTATTATAAGGGCCTGCCCTCGAAAATTGCGCGCTTGATCCTTAAAAAGCGAACGAGGAAGGGCCGAGGCAAACAAAAAAAGTTTAATCGATATATCGAGAGAGTCGGGGGGGGGGGGGGGGCCAAGGGGGAAAAGGTTCGCGCGCATCTGCGCGCATTCTTTTTTTCGCGCGTCACCCCACGCGCCCTATCTCTCTCTCTCTCTCTCTCTCTCTCTCTCTTTCGTGCATTAAGCTAAATGAGCTCGGCATAAGTTTTGATGAACGATCGTAGTTTCCTTTTTTCCCCTCCATCCACGCCCCCGCCTATCCCATAAGTCGCGGGCTTCTTTTGTTTGCGAATTTCAATGAGAGAGAGCGTTTAAAACGGCCCGCACTCGCGAAATTGCGATGCGTCCGCGAGAGAGTAAAGTGTAAAAAAAGTGAAGTTTGAATTACGCGCGCGCTTTAACGTTGCCCCGTGCGTGTATCGCGCATTATAGCTCGCGGTTCCATAAGTAATTGAGGGGCTGGGGGTCAAAACTCGGGAGCCGCTTCAGCGTTCTTTATTAGCCTTTATCTTGCGCGCCGCGGACTCTGCGTTATAAGGATTATTTTTTTCATTCGAAACTCTATTTCTCTCTCGCTCGCGCTTGCTCTCTTTCCTTTTGCCGTTTTGTGTATAATGCGAGGATAACGTAAATCATAATTAAAAAGTAATGTCGCGTATAACATTTCATTACCGGGAGAGGGGGGCGCGAGGGGAGGCCCGTAATTAGTGCAGTTTTACGACCGTAAACTTATCATCGTGGAATAAAATTCCGATTTTTCAGTGCTAATCGCGGCAACATTTATTATTAGGGTAAACGTGAAATAAGCTATACAAAATTTTTCACGATAAGATTGTTAGTTGGGATTACGAAACGCGCGCCCGCTCTCCCTTCTTTATTCTTCTTGTTTTTTTTCATGAATTTCTCATAAAAAGCTTATTTACGGGGCCATTAATATTTTATGAAATTTTTAATTTCGGTCTTATAAGTAAATTCGACGATGAACGCCGGAGTTCCTATTTTTTCTTTTTTATAAGTCATTCGAAATTTTCTTAGGAGGTTCGTTGCGTTAAGTTTAATCTAATAATTACGTTTTATAACGATAACGATCAATAAATATAACAACCTAGTCGCATTACCGCCGTAACGAAAAATCCGTCAATACCTAACACAATAACCCTTAACCGCATCAACCCTGGAGACCTTGAAACTCAAGCAGCTCCCAATCGTTTCTTAAGTTTCCTCATCTAGACTTCAGTCACTTTGCCAGGGTAAGACAAATAAAGACTAATTAGCGTCGGCTCGTCTTCTGAAAAAAATTCCACGGCGAATTTCAGGACGTAATTAGCCCCGGTATATAGAAGGTTCGCTCTCTCGCACGTTTTTACAATGCCCCGACCTCGGGGTGTTGCGAGCCCGTAGAGAGAAACAGGCACACGACTGACGTGCATTATTCGCGCGACGGGTAGAAGAAAGGCGACACGGCTGTGTACGGCAACGACAAAAAAGAAAAAGGAGGAAAAAGGTGGGAAGGACGCATTAACGTGGCTAAATTCTTTTAGCCTCCGGGGCTCGAGGCAAATGTCTCGCGGCATCCGGGCTTTCGCGACCCTAATTTCCACTCCGCCGAGAAAGTCGTTGCTCAGCGGCTGAATGACAAGTTGAATGTAGCACTGTAAACGATCGCTCAACTTCAACTGTGTGTTTAGCGCGGGTGTGTGGGTGTGTTTTTCGCGATTATACGAGTAAACAAGATTTTGACATTTTCGTTTAATGTAGAATTAATTTATACCGCTAGAGATGGATGCGAGAAAAAATAAAGTATCGAGCGCGGATCGTTTTGGAATTTATGTACTCGGTGTAAAACTGAAAATTGGTACAAAGTGCCTTTTAACCGTCTTTTTAAACTCCAGGCCTCAATCCCTCCCTCCAAGGCTTTTAATTTTCTGGCAATTAATAATCTAATAAAATCTTGCCGCTGACTCAAGAGGCGTTAACATTTCGCCATCGTATACGTGAAAAGAAGAAAAAATAACTTTCGTTACCGATATATACAAGCCAACCGTCCCCCCTGTCTATCTTACAAAAATATTAAAGTATTTACGAGTTGCACATTTCGTGGAGTCGGATAAGCCTTAGAAAGTTTGTTTCAAGGACGCGCCCGAAATTAGGTCAAAATTGCCTATAAATTATTCCCCGCAATTTATATTCCCAACACACACAAACATACACGGGCTTGTCCACACACGCGCGATATTTTAATAAAATATCAACTTTATAATATCCTTAAAAAAAAAAATACGCGATGCAAACAGACACGTCGGCTCTATTGCAATATTAATCGCAAGCCGTTTTTCTTAATAATAATTCATCAAATGCCTTTTGCAAACAGACGTGGGAAAAAAAAGGAAATGAATAGTAAACAAAAACACCGGGGCAAAAAAGAAGGTCGTTTCTAAGCTTTCTAAAACACTCTAGAAAGAGTGCCGATCTTTCAGTCTATACACCCGATTCCTCGGCTAGCAAAAACATCTCTCTCTCGATTACGCAATAATCGCTAAAATTACATCCCGTATAGGCATCGGTTTGAATATCGGTGACTTTCCACCGGGCTTAGAACCACCTTCCGCCCTCTGTCTCATACACCGACCATCAAGCTAACAGGTCGACATCTATAAAATCGAAGTGGGAGTGCATTCCGGATTTCCCTCGCGCGCGCAAAAGGAGGGAGAGTGTGTGTTTCTCGCATGCCCAGGGTCTCCGTGTCGCGTGCTCGCGCGTGTGTGTGTGTGTGTATGCGTTAGCCGGCGTCAATGACGTCGGAGCGTGCGCAGGAGTAGAGAGCAGCAGCAGTCAATGAACGGAAAGGCGAGAGAAAGAGAGAAAGAACTTCGGTCGGAGGTCGCCGGTTATATGTGCGTGTTGTGTGGAGCGTCGACTGGTTTCATTATATACGCGCGTATGTGTAACGCGCCGGGGCGACCGGCTGGCCGAGATAGCGGCGAATAACGAGGAGGAAGTGGAGGAAGAGCCTGATAATGACTCTCCTTATGCGGCCACTTTTATCTCAGCCGATCTGGCTACTGTGTTTTTATATACACACTCGCGCTCTCTTCCTTGCCCCCCCCTCCCTACTCTCTTTCTCGACTTTTTTACGATCCTCTCTTTTTTTTCTACAGTCCTCGGGACTCGGAACTGCTCGCGATGACGGACTGTGACGGAAGACTTCATTGCTGAGAAGCCGTCTTGGTAATGAAGTCGTACTTCTCTCTCTCTCGAAGTCGTTTTTATACTTCGGCTTTTACATTCTTTTTCCTATGTTAAAAAGGGGGATTTCTTGCCCTCTCCGCGTAAAAGTTCATTTACACTTCGCTTCGACTGAATATAAATTGAAGGCTTTTTATTTCGCACTTCCTCACGCGCACAGACTGTCGCGTTCGAGATTTTTTTTTACGATTGCCGGAGTCTTTTTTTTTACAACTCGACGTTTGAAATTCGTACTCGCTATGCGAATCGAGGGAAAATCATTTTATGATAATTGAATGGTGTATGCTTTGGGGGTCTTTATATAGAAGTCGCCTACCGAGCGTAAGTAACCTTGAACTCCGACGTTCAAACAAAGCGCATGTATTGGGGAGAGAGAGAGAGGCGAAACTACACCCCACTGGAGCTCTCTGTTCCCGCCCCCCTCTCAAGGCAAATTTCCAATGCAATCTGAAAAAGAAAAAAAAATTAAAAACCAAAGTCCAGCTGAGAGGCAGAGAAGCAAATGCCCTACAAAAAAGTGCATTAATCTCGGGGCTTTCGGTCGATGGAAATAGGGTGGCTGGGGGGGGGGAAGAGCTTGCTTTTGTAAAACAGAATCGACCTTCCGCTTCGCAGCAGCAGCAGCCTTTCTCCCTCTCTCCGTTTGCAAAAACAGCGCGAATTGTCATGCAAATGTCGAAGCTAACGCGCTCAGTATATACAGCTTAAAGGGACGCACATGCTTTGCGTATATATAGGTATATATAGGTGGAAAGAGGGGGGGACCAACTCGCCGGTCCACAAGTGCGCCAGGCCAAAAGTGAGTGGTATAGGGGTGGGGAGTGCAGGCCAGCAGCAGCAGCAGCCGGCATATACACAGAGCCGGAGGGGGAGGAGCGGGCGCGCGCACGTGACAGGCGGCCCGCCGCGCACGTGTAACACGAGAGCACACGCGCTGCGTCGTGCGCGCGCGGCCCGTTACAGCGAGAGATGCGCGAGATGAGATTACTCCGGGTAGTATACTCTGATCATCGCCCCCCCTCCCTTTGCTGTTTTTTTCTCTCCTCTTCTTTCTTTTCTCTTTTTATTCTCCGTGTGCGGATTTGGGAATCGAATTTCGCGTGGGAAGCTGCTGCTTTTTCGAAATTTTCGACTAGGGTTTGTGGGGAAGTGGGTCGCGCGTATCACTTGTTGTCCGACCGACGGACTCGAGGGGTGTGTGTCTGTGTGTTGTAAGGTTTGGAGTAACGGTATATCTATACTCGGGGAAACTGACGGATTGTTCTTCTATAAAGAGACGCTGGATGTTATTTTATTTTTTGTTTGCGCACACTGTTGCGAAAATAAAACGAAGAAGCCTCGCACAGTTGTGGGGTACGTGTGCACGTGTGTGTATACGTATGGCTAGGACGATTAAAAATTTACAGCTATTATTTAAAAGCGAAGCATGAAATCTATATTGTGGTATATTTATATTTATAGGATTTTAAATTATTACTGGCAAATTATAAGCTGTATAAAAAAAAAACTGCTATTCCTCCACCCCACTCCCCGCCTCCGTAGCGTTTCTTTACACTTTACGGTTTTGTACAAAAACCTAAGGTCATTGCCATCGAGGTCGCTAACCCTTTGCGGTGAAGACGATATATACGCAGCTGGTGCTACTTTGCTAAACTTTTTGGGGTTCCTACGTTTTATTTAATTACACTCGCATTTATGCCGTTCAATTAACGTGACGATCCCGATGTGTAACATATGGAGGAGATGGGCTTGTTTGTTGTTTGATCAACGTAAACTTTTTTTTGTTATACCCTTCAATTTTCAGCTCGATAAAGCGCCTACCGCGCGTTCTCTGGAATTGCTCTCGCATTATGAATTCATCGAAATTCTTCGAATTTGCAAATTAACGCCGGCGATTGTTTACTCCTATCGTAAACAATACCACCATCGAACGTTATAAAGATTATCAAACAAAATTTCAATCCATGAAATTCCGTTAAATCAACAATCAAAATTAAAAAAACCAACAGCAGATTGTTTCTTCGTTCAATCTCCCGCAATGCTTAACTCGAACCATCAATACTCGAAGGAAATCCTCTCCAACCGTACAGCAGGAAAAAGTATAAGCCCGAAGGCTTCTCTCGGGCTCGTTCGCTATTACAGTGTGCAGACGTCGTGAACGCACGGCGCGTTCGCGGATATATACCTGTAAACACGTGTATGAAAAATAATCGCCGCTGCGCCTTTTATTGCTCGGGCCCCGCGCGCGCGTGTTCTCTTATTGCAAACCCGGCGCATATACGGCTGCACGCATTCCTCATTATGTCCATCAGCGGGGCGTGGAGAAAAGCGAAAGGTAGGGCGGGGGGAGGAAGAGCCCACCGCGCAAAACGAAGTAAGAAAAGGCTTTCCACGATGAGGAAAATCCGGCAAGAGATAGGAAAGGGGGGCGTGTATAAACGCGCGTATAATTATTCCGAGCCGATCTAATAAATGCTGATATGATTATGCGCGAGCTAGCGTGCTGACGAGGATGGATTTGCGGCTGAGCATACACCGCTGCGTTTTGCTCCCCCCTCCCGTTGTTGTTGTTGTTTGTGAGAGAATACCTCCGCCTGTTGTGCGCCGCTTGTTAGAACACGTGAGATGGGGGCTTGGGAAATCGAGAGCTCCATTTTCGCCTGCTTGCTGGCGCGTCGGCTTTTATACAGCTATAGAGCGGCTCACTCGCGAGAGACGATGAAAAGGACTTTGTAATCGAGAAATCGGGAAAATTCTTTGGGCTCGCGAGCGAGATATGAGAAAACGAGTGCTGCGATCGAGAGCGAATTATATATGCGATTGTCGCGGTGTACGCAATTGAAAATCGAATAAAAAGTAAGAAAAAAAAAGAGAATAAACCTTCCAAAACTTTACGTGCACGTAAAACCTCTTCGTCGTCGGCAAGTGTCCGCACTCTAGGTCACACTCGAGCCTCGCGAATAAGCTTTCGCACCCAACGTCGCCAAAGTGCCGAGCGTTATACCCTCGCCAAAAATCCAGCCATAGCCGAGGGGGCCAAGTTCTATATAGGGGTGTAGGCACGTGAGTCAGACCGAGAGAGAAAAAGACCGCCCAAGCGCAGCCCTCTGTGCGCTCCTGGCGCTTTTTAATCCCCTAATTTTTTTTTTTTTTGGCGCGCTTTGACACGCGCCCGCCCATGCAGCCTCTACTCCTCTTCGCCTCCTTGCTTTTATCTCCCTTGCTCTTCTCGACTGCTTTCTCTCTCTCTCTCTCCCGACGCGTATATACAGTCATAGGAGCTTTGTCTCGGCTATCGGCTCTCCTACGATCTCTGAGCCATGTGTCGCGTTGGGCATCCATGTGCGTGGACTGGCCTTTGTCCTTACGATTCACTCCCACTATACCCCCTAAAATCGAATCGAGTGTCATTAGGCTTCGTTGGGAGAGTTTTATTCGCAGCTGATGTGTTCTATTCTTTGTTATACGCTCGGGGCCTTGTCGTTCTGATTATCGAAGAATTTTAATTTGGAAATATCGCACTCCCTAACAAATATTCTCCCCCCCCCTTCTGTGCACACTGCAGACTGTTCGTTCGGCGAACAAAGATGAAACGTTGAAACTTGGATGGGGGGTCGTTTTTTATGTCGGGATGGATTATTGAACGAAGATCTTTTTCGAAATGTTTGATTAAATTTTTGGAAAAAGGTCTTCTCGTTATTAATCAAGACAGTTTTAGTAGCTCAAGCCTGGTCGATGATAAATAAACGAAGAAGAAAAAAAAACTTTAATTCAGCGAAATTGTAATTAAGCCCCCCCTCGGAGCTCTTGAATATTACAGATAAGCACTTGGAGGAATTCTCGATTTATTGCTATGATAAACGAGCGGGGAGAAACTTTTTTTTTCTCGCCGCTTTAGAATTTTAAGAACGGGTACGTATATATACGCGCGAGGGTTTGCGTAGAATTACGGAAAAGTATTGATTCAGAAGTATAGCGGCTGGAAACAAAAAGAGTGCTAATGATTTCCCAGTGGACTTAATAATACCTTGGAAGCCATAAAACATGTTTGTATTCGAAAATGATATGTAAATATGAAAATAAGAACTTTAGAGTCGCCTCGTTTCCGAGTAAATTATTCGTTTCAATTATATTTTTTTCCTTTCTCTCTTCTTTGCCCCCTCCCCGTATTTGTACTCGAATTTTAGAAAAAAAAATAGAAGGGAAAAAAAAGTTCTTTCAATTGTTACTCCGAAACGATGACGTTTTAAAAATTAAGGTTACCTTTTTTTTGTTGCTCTTTTATCAAGTTACGTACGTTTTAGTTAAAAGCATTACTCTTGTTTAAGTAAATATGCACGAAACGACCCGAATTAAAAAATGAAAAATAATAACCTAAATTTTTAAATGGAAAATGCAAAATTAGAAGGCCTCGGTTCGAGAGTATATGCCGCGAAAACAAAGCAAAAAAGGGGAAAAAAATAAAGAATTAAACCGGCTACATTACCAGTAGTAATTTAAAAAAAAAAAAGACTCGTATCCCAAAACATTTACCGCTCTTATAAAATTTATACTTCAATTTACTCTCTCGTCCCAACCCTCCTCAACTCTTGAATCTCCCACCAGCCGAGCGCGCTTTAATGCAAAACTTTTTTTTTCTCTGCCCGGCATTTCTCTTCGCCGGTAAACTTCATATTATTCAAAATGTCCGTCGTTATGTTCTTTGTTTCGCCGCATCCTCCGCTTTTTTCCAACAAGCTCCCCCCTGCCACCCCTTAGCTGCCCCTCGTCTATTTCGCATCTTTTTTTTGCCACCCCCCGCCCATCCTCTAAGCCCACCAGCCCCCGTATCTCCGCGCGCGTCTGGACGTCTCTAACTCTCCGCGCCTTTTTATTCGCGCAACGTCTATCTCTCTTTGCGCCCTCGTCACTCGCCCCTCGATTCGAGAGAGAAAAAATAGGCTCCCTTTTTTCCCTTTGATTCGCCGAGACCTTTCCCGTATTTTTCAGGCCGCTTGCTCGCCGAGCGTCCAGCTACTCTACACCCCCCCCCCCACCGTGCCCCGCTGCTCGCTTCGTTTTAAGGCTTGAAATTTAAAAATTTTGACCGACTACCAACTTTCCTTTCTCTCTCTCTCTCACTCGACGTCGCACTTTTCATTGAATTATTTTAAAAAATGCTCTATTTTTTTCAAGTCTCGAAAAAATTAACGGAATGCATTATTCTCGTTGCGAAATGTGGCTGGCATAAAAATTAGCAAGAGGGGGGACTACAAAAAAAATTATTCGTATTCGCAAGAAGTTGATGTAAAATAATAAGCAGATGATAATTGAATTTTATTTTATACAGTGCTAAATTAAAGGCGCTCATGAATTATGAATCGAGAGAGAGACAAAGGTACATGGAAAAATATAGAGAGAATTTTTATTTGAAATTCATGAAAAATGCTTCAGACTAGAGTATCGATTTTTCCGTGAAAACGCGTATAGTAAAATTTTTATATCCAATAAAACTTGATAAAAAAAATGAATAAAAATGTATAAAATATATATTTGAGCTATCTCGGAATTTTTATTCGGAAATAAGTCTTGCCTGAGCGATCGCTGACTTAGCTTGATAGTGTGTCATAGTCTAGTATAAAGTTATATTGTGAGTCGTAGTCGTTTAAAAAGAAAATATATACACACAGCGAATATAACACCGACTTTTGTTATTAACGCGCTTAAAATATTTATTGCTCTCTCCGACAAAAATTTATTATAAAAATTGTTTAAACGAAACGCACGGATGAATTTTCTTTTTTTTTGTTGAGTAAATATTTTTTAAAAAAGCTATACATGAATAAATAAGCAAGTGATTTATTGAAGAAGTCCGTACAACGTGTTGTTCGTTATCGTTGAACTAAATCTTCGAAATTTTTTCAATTCAAACATTTTTCTCGCTCCGATCGAATCTTATCGAGAAACGGGATCGCTTTTAATTCAAGTGGTAAGGCCTTATTTAGAAACTCGCTCGTAAGCATTACAAAATTTTTGTATTGCTCTCCCAATATTACTATTACACAGCGGTTAAATTAAATTTTTAGCAAGTTCGCTTTTTATCCTTAAAACCGATAATGGCATGATTCGACACTCTTTTTTCGGATCCAGAATACATAACCTGAGATAATCGCTTCGGAGAATTCTATACAACCAAAGAATGAGAAAAAAATGTTGAAAAAGAAAATAAAAGAAAATGATTCCCGAGCTAAGGGACTAGAACGAATAAGGGGCGGGGGGAGAAAGAAAGGGAGCAAAAAAAAAGGGAAATTGCAGCGCAGTCGGATATAAGGTGCATAAAAGTAAAATATAAAAGAAAGAACGAGAGAGAAGCCAAACGATAGAAGTAGTAAGCTTTCAATCAATTATTTGCGCTGTACCATACAAGCGCGCTGTATTACTGCTTGCTCTTCTGCCATACCTTTTTTCCCTTCTTGCATTAAACGAAACAAAAAAAAAAAAAAAAAAAAAAAAAACAAAACACGCGGAAAAAAAATTCCCCCGTAAACTTCCCCGCGGTTCCTGAAACTCAAAACGGAGAGCGTTCGCTCGCCACAAGCAAACAATCCGATCGATTTTAAACTATAACGTTAATTCACAAATTAGGGGAGGGGGCTCTCCGCGATATGCTAGGCGGGCTTGTTAAGCGAAGCCGCATTAATTGCAATTATTCAAATACCCTTAATCCCACACTTACGAGGAATGCATTCGGATATCGGTCTGCATAAATTATGCCCGAGCTTCCTGGAAAGCGCCCGAGCATTTCACAAATTTACGACTCGTCAGAATCCGGTGCCTCCTGCAAACTTTGTGGTGCATCGGTTAAAAAACTCAGAGCTCGCTGGCGTGGAGTGAGATTCTTCCCCTTCTTTTTCCCCCCTGAATGTTTGCGGCGTGAGCTTGCTTAATAGTTATTACATTTTATTACTTTGGTAACGGTACGTGTTTTAAGAACAGAGGATTTTTCATTACATCGTTTGTTTTTTGTTGCTATTTGATTTTTCAATAAAATTTGTGGATTTTTGGGCACATGTGCATCCTCCGTTACCAACCGTTATCCTTGCAATTTTCGTAATGGTAAATGAAAAGCATTATTCGGTAGTAAAAAAAAAGGAGGACGTACAAGGATGTCATAGGAGGTAGGGGGGCTCCCGGTTTCGTCCCGTAAAACGAATTTTTTTTTTTACTCGAAAACTCGAGGGCCACGGCCCGAAGAAAATGAATGTTTTTCCCTCCGCGCTTATATTCTTTTTCCCGTGGCCTCGACTTCTTGGCTCACGGGGAAGCCTCGGTGTGGTAGCGCGACTTTCCTCCCTCCGCCCCCCTCCTCTTTGTTCGCCGAGATCAAAGTGCGCGGAGATCAAAGGGGGGAAAACTCGGGGAAAAGAAGTTGTGCCTCGATTTTTTATCTAAGTACGCCTCGAACCTCTTCCGCGTCGCTCCTATGCTCTATCTTCCTCTCTCTCTCTCTCTCTCTCTCTCTCTCTCTCTCTCTCTCTCTCTCTCTCTCTCTCTCTCTCTCTCTCTCTTACTTTTTCTCTTTCTTTCCCTCTCGCTCTTTCTTGCAGTTAGACTGTTTAAATTTTCGTGAAACTTTTTCGTAACGCTTCTTTGTGCGAATATTCAAAATGATTATTTTGATGTGATCAAAGCCAAAGTCGCGTGTCTCGAAATTTCATTAAAAGAAATAGCGCGACCGTATCTTTTCGCGTTTTTTTTTTTGAACTTTTTTTTTAATTTAATACATTTTTATTCAAACCCCAAGAAATTGTTATAATATTTCGACCTTCTTTTTCTGTTTATAATTACGACCTTTGAAATTATTTTAAAAAAGAATTCAAAATTTTCCCTCACCGTCACACGCTGTAGTTTTCCGAATTTTGAGGCAAAAGATGCGATGCATTATGTACAAGCGCAGAGAAAAGTTCGTAGCTCTGTACCACTGCTAAAAAAAAGCAAAATCAAAAAAAAAACACCAACGCAATAAACAAATCATCGGGCTTCTTCTTTGATGTTCGCGTACAGTAAACGAGCGTCGCGAAAAGCGTCAAAGTGTTCCCGGAAACAATGCAGTACAAGCGTTTCCAAGCTGACAAAAAAAAGGAAAAAAAAACGTGCAAATCGTCGGCACAGGTCAACGAATCCTTTTTTCCAAAACGCTAAAGCTTCTTAAAATCCAATAATCCATATACGCAGAGGAGGGAGTTGGGTCGCTTAAAAGCCGGTAATTATCTACCGGCTGGCTAAAATTCGCAGTGTGCGACGAAAGAAAAGCCCTTCGAACTTTTCATTGTCGAAGTAAGCCATTGCTCTTTTGACAGCTTGTGGAGAACCAAAAAAGAGAGAGAGAAAAGATTACCAGTTTTTCTTTGTAGAAAAAAGGGGTAAAATGGGCTGTACGCGTCGAAGCGATCCCTTTTTTGCCGCGACTTTTGAAAGTCCATTTCCAAAGCGCTATCGACTGTTGCGCGTCTACTTCGCGCGCGCGTTTTTCCACTTCAAAATAGGACGCGAGGCGCACCTATGGCAAAAACTACATCGACTGCTCCGTCGCTTATCATCAAGCGAGGGGAGATGCAGGAACCCAGTTTTTCCTCGCGAAATTTCTAGTCCCACATGTCCCTCTCTCTTTTGGCTCGATTCTCCAGCTCACCTTCCTCGCTCTTCTTAGCGCCTCCTCCGTTTCCTCCTGCTCCCTATTTTTTTTTCTCTTTTTGCTCTGCCATTTTTATCTTTCCCCCGGCTTTTTATACTTTCTTACGGCTTTGTACATAAATTTTTTATGATCAAAGTTTTAAGTTCGGCCCCCCTTCCACGGCGGCGGCGGCGGCTTTCCGCGCGGAGGCGCTTCAGATTGCCCCCGGGGTGCGCGCACGTAGAGCTAGGCCCCGCGCGGAGCCGCGGGAAATTTATTATCATCGCAATAGAGCGTTACGTTAAGAAGGAGAAAAGAGAAAAAAAAGCAGCGAATCGCAATGCAACAATAAGAGCCGCTCTCGTATAAGACCGCGAGAAATTCGCTGCGGTCGTTCGGCATCTAGCTCTATAACAGAGGCCAGTGTTATGGGGTGCCCGAGCGGATTGCGATTCATTATTACTTTACGCGCGGGGGCAAAAGTGTCGGGCGCACAATCGAGCGCCCATTGGCTTTTGAGAATTAAAAAAATTTTTTAATCAACGCGGCCCTGCCGTCGTAAAGACGCTCTCTCTCTCTCTCTTGCGAGCGCGCCTTTTATGCCGTGGCCGTTAAACTAATTATAAGGCCTGCCTATCCCCTCCTTTTTCCCCGCCATCTTCAGGAAATGATAAATGATATTGAAGAAAATGGCTTTGAATTTATTAAAGTAAAAGCAATCGGGGAATGTATTATATTTTTTTTTCGTTTCGCTCTTTTCGCTCTCCCTCTTTCTTTTCTCCCTCGCGCGCGTACCGCCCATTTCGCGTCGCTTTTCGCTTTGCGAAAAGACTTTGGCTCGATTCGTTATTGTCTTGCGACGGGAATTTTCGCGTTGCTTCAAGAATGGCGTCGTAATTAATTTTTTAATATTCAACTTGATTGTATTCCTCGAGCGAAAAGTAATATCGTTTGCCTTCGAAATATAACGATCTCCGCGCCTGTTTTTTTTCTTCTCTCTTATTACCGATAATTACATCGCTCGTCTGTATTTACTGTTTGATGTCCAACTGTTTATTTGGAATAGCGAAAAAAATGTTATTCCTAATATTTATGGTTTTCGAAGGAGAAAACAAAAAGTTTATACATTTCGGAATAACTGCCGAGAATTTATGTTTTCCCATGCGAAGGATTTGTATTGTTTATATCTTTGGAATTTATGCATAAAATTACCTGTTTGTGACATAAATCTCAAAAATATCCCGTTGTTATATATCTCGAATTGAAAAACAGAACTATTAAAATACAAATTTATTTTTGCAGTAGCGGCAAAACGGCAAAAAAAAATTTATGACGCTTGGGAGTAGGAAAATTTAACTGAACCTTCGCTTTCCAGGAATAATAAAAATAAAAGCAAAAGGATATTTACGTTCTTCTTTGGATTATAAATAGAAAATGCGTCGTCGCGTTGCAAATACAATAAAATGGAAAAAAGGCATAAGGTGTCCTTTGTTCTCTCTCTCTCTCTCTCTCTCTCTCTCTCTCTCTCTCTCTCTCTCGGGGGTATTGAAAATATCTATAAAAACAGTTCATGAATTTATATCGATAATCATTAAAGTCTTAGCGATTTTTATATACGATAAACGCGAAAGAACTGGAACGATGTATATAGTAAACGGGGACATTTTTGTGCCGTTCGTATTTCTAAATATATATAAAGATTGAAATATGAAATAGTAAATAATAAATTTAACAGTAGCAAATGAAAATTCATGAAACAACTTTGCCTCGTAGCAATTTGTTTGATCGATAAAATTTCAGTATGCGCTTAAAAATTGAAATCTAAATAGGATGAATTCATGAATCGTAATGACCAGACGTACTTAATTGTCGGACATGAACATTAAAATTATCTAATGAAAATTAAAGCAAATTGCAAAAGGCCACGAGATACGTGTTTAAAAATAATGTGCAATAAACTCTTTTGTTTCTGGTCAAACATTACCTTGTTCTACAATCCTGAAAAAATAATTAAAATATTTTATATTAAAAACACATTTAAAAATAGAGATTAATATTTGCCAAAAAAATTCGACTATTCCAACAATCTATGAAATACCTTATTTATACGCTTATTTTGTTTTATTCTAAAAATTCAAGAGCATCGACACAAAATTACCATTAATTTCATATTCCATATTTGTATCTCCCAAAAATTGTTCACATAGATGAAAATTTTAATATATCAAAATTTGAAAAAAGTACAAAAAAAATTTGAAAAATCCCAGCATTTTTCAAATGCCAAGAGCTCGGGGGAGGAATAAAAAAAAAAGAGTAAACAAGCTTTCCCGACTCGGCGAAGCATTAACCAGACCTCCTCGATCTCGATACGCCTCTTGCGGCGTATCCGGCATTTGAAAATAAGCCAAAAACTCGATTGCAAGCCCCCAAAGCCTCCCTCTTCAAACTTTCGATTCTTCCTTCCCGAGCACATGCGCGGCTTTTTAATCAGCGTATAGGGCTATCCGTAACAACCCTCTTACCTTCGATATCCAAAAAAAAAAAGAGTAATCCACAATACGCAAAACGATATCTGCAGAAACCGGCAAACAAAATTCTGATACTGAATATTTGAATCTTTCATCCAGTCAGCCATGACACGAAACGCCAGCTGATAAGTTCGCAGAGACGCGCAAGCGATTAGAAAACACCGGGGCCAATCATCGCCCCGCATGTGCCAAGTTTCCAAATTCACAAACCGTCAGATTCGATCATACATCCCAGGGTTCATCGCGCCCACCAGCACCCCCCACCCATGGTCAGCCCCCCCCCCGCCCCCAGTTCTACTGGAGCGGAATGAAGATCTTTGTTCGGCAAAATAAAATGTTTAATGTCCGCCAGGGCCGGCCTCCCGCGGGCAACGACGACATTAAAACCCAGCCGAACGAGCAGGAGCGAAAGAGAGAAACTCCATGGGGGTGGGTGGGGTCGAGGAGGGGTGCTGCTGGCGGCGGCGACGGAAGAAAAGGAAAAGGCTCGTAATGAAGCCGATATGAAAAGCGTCTTTCCTCTCCCGGGCGCGGCAGTTTCGCGAGTATAATTTATTTTTTTATATCGCCGTATTTCCAGGCGCGCACCCCCTCTCCTCCCACACCCCTTCTTCTCCGTCCTCCTTCTCCAGCGCGCGCCCACTCCTTCGTAGCACCGTAAAAAGCGTCGGGCCATAATAAAGCGTTATATTGCCGCGAAGTTAGAGAGCGAGAGAATACGGGCGGGCTATGGGAGGCGGGGAGGGTTGAAAGTCGGCGGGTGGGTGGTTGGGGCGCGGGAGAGCAAGGCGGGGGCGGGTAAAAAAAGGAGACGCCGATGCCGGCGGCCTCACGGCACCCCTCGCCTCCTCTCTCCGCCTCCCCGGCCTTTACGATCTTATTTGCGGAGACATAAAAATCGTGAAAATCAATACCGAAAGAGTCCTGGCATTAAATATTCAGGCTATTGACTGGCCTCGGCATATTCTTTCGTTCTCTCTCCTTCTCTCTTGCCACCCCTTCCCCATTTTTCCTCCGAGAGCCACCACCCGTTTTTCTTGCCTCCAGTTTCTTACTCTTTTCTCGGCTCTACGTGCACACGCACACACAGACTTGGCTCTCTCTCTCTTTTTCTTTCATTCTCCTTTTCGCAATGGTGTTCGACTATTGTTCGAGAGTTGGGTGCGTTTTTCGCTCGCGCCTTTTTTTTCCTCTCTATACGTGCCCAACGGCCGTTTCTTTTTTTTTCGTCTACGCGCAGTATCAGTCTGTCAAAGTTAATGCGTACCTTTGACTTTTACTTTTTTTTTATCTCGGTATTTCGTTTTTTTTTTGTTTACGGAGTGTTCTTTTTTCCCAAATGGTTGAAAAATGTCAGCATGAGTATTAGGATTTGGTAAAAGTACGGTACGAGAGCGACTCCGATAAAGCGTGATAAAGCAATACGCTGAGCCGCGCGTCGACTATTTGAATTACAAAATATCCAAGGATAATGGCTTAGCCGCTAATAATGCTTTAGTTTCTGATAAGTTTCTTATTATATTTATATATATACTGTAACGCAGTTAAATCTCTTTTGAAGATTTAAGTTGGTGCAACTCGTTTAGAGCCCCGAGCTTGACTAACGATCTTAATGCAGTTTTGCGCGGTAATTTAATTCGAGTCCGGTAACTTTTATTGCACCGAGTAAACTTGTAGCGCAAATACTTGCGGTATGCTTCGAGTGTACTTACAAAATTATTGTAAAAATTAAAAAAAAAAATTGTAAAACATTGATCGAAAGAAATTTTTTTTTTAATCTACGAACCGAGTATTTTGTAGTTGGAAAGAAGCTTTCAGTTTTTCAAAAGCGAAACATATCTCGCTCGAGAGTTACGTCATTTCCAGAAAACATAAAGTTATCGAAAAAATTGAGTTTACTTTGTAAAGAACAGCCAATTGAAATTGCGAGAGACACAATTTTCTACAATTGCGTCATAAAGAATGGAACAGCCAATCATTAAAAAAAAAGCCCAGTCTAAATAAAAAAAAGAAAAAGAAATATAAAACAAAAGAATTTTATAACTCGTAGCAATTATTCAATCTCGATAACCATTGATCCGTAGAAATAGAAAAAGCGTAAGCTTAAAAGATACTTTCTAAAAAATTTTCGACGTCGAGAGTTTTCTCCTCCATCCCAGGTCACGCTCTATTTCGCCCAGAACGTAGTTGTTCTTTCTTTTTTTTTGTTCGCTCCTCGTTGTACCAAAAAATTAAAAATTCCCCTCCCTCCGGCAAACTTATCGCAATATTCCATTTCTCCCAAGTTCTAAATTACATAAAAATCCGTTGGCAGGTAATCAGCGATTAATCGCGCGCTAGTTCCGGTCGACTAGCCTCGTGACTTATGCATACCAAGAGAGAGAGCACTGGTCAGTTTCCGCATACTCTTTGACACTAGTTGTTATGCTCGACGCCACTCGCGATCCGGAGGAAATTGAAATATCCTGCTTCTATAAGAGGCGCGGAGGTGGAGAGGCGAAAGTCAGTTGAGGGTGTGGAGCGGGGGGAGGGGCGGATCTGCCTGATGCAGCGCCGGTCGACCGACAAAGGCTGATTGATCGATCGCCGGATCGACGAGCATCGCTTCGTCATCGCTCGTTTTCTCGAGAGCCGCCTCTATACTCCTGCGATCGCAGGCTCGCGCTTGGATTTTTCAAAGTCTCGAGGAAGGCTTGGGTACTTTTTTATTTTTTGGTTTTATTGCTTTTGAAAAATTGCAGGCTACGCGCGCATTTCCAAAGATCCCCCGGGCGAAATGGATAAGCAACGGGGTAATGGAATAGCTCGGATAAGGATTTTCGTGGGTTTTTTTTTATTTTAGATTCGGTGTTTCTATTGCATTTTCGAGTAATTTCGATGTCGAGCTCGCTTGATAGATCGGATTCAAGTGAGAAATTGGAAAAATGTCCGGAAATCGACGCGCCTGTTTTATACTTTAATCTCCCGGGAATATCTGTAATTATTAAAAATTTTCATTTATCCATACGTACGAATGTGATTCCGCTTTATATAGGTACGTACACGCAAACTGCCGATTGCAAATTTATAGGGATATTCAAACGAAAAAAAAACAGCAAGCAAAAATTTATAAAGCGTTCCATTTTAATCTGACAGAAGTACGGGAAAAAAACTCGAAACGTATACACACGATCCCGTGTATATATGCGTGTGCGCGACTGTCTGCGTCAAAGTTTCCATAGGGCGCATTTTATTTTACTAACCCAAAGTATAAACATAAATCAAAATCTCCTTTTACAAAAATTAGTTTTCTAACGGAACTTTTTTTTTACCAAAAACTTTTGATACTTTTTATGAAAAGCGAAGGATTTATGTGTTTCGA
Organism: Anagyrus pseudococci; assembly: GCA_030522585.1. NCBI lineage: Eukaryota > Metazoa > Arthropoda > Insecta > Hymenoptera > Encyrtidae > Anagyrus > Anagyrus pseudococci. Next base: position 39,249 of record JAPYYQ010001548.1, read on the forward strand.
AATTCTAACGGCGAAGTAATCTCGAGTTTCCAGAGCGCATTTCGATCTTGAAAGTTTGTCATAAAAATCCTGTAATATTTTGAAATTTCTTCCAAAATACGACTACGCTCGGCCGTTTTCAATTTTTTTAATCAGAAATTTAATAAAAAACAATGCGCTTACGTAAACATCGCCGAGGTTACAAGCGTATATCCTCGCGCGCATAACAAAAATTCGAAAAGCTGTTATTTCAAATATACACTTTTTTCCCTTTCTACGCGCATTTCGTTATTCCACGTATAGCAAAAACAAAGGATTATTTATTTTCCGAGTATAAAAAATTCCCTGGTAATGCAAAATTTAAATCCAACTTTTTTATCATTTTTAAATAACAGGTCTTTTTTTGCGCCGCGACGTTGCTCACGCAATGTTAAAAAAACGAAAAACGAATGACTCCATTCACAGGTCGTCAGTCGTCCGTGTACGCACAGACACAAAGGTACAGCTAGAAAATTTCGATTTCACCATTGACTCTCCTCGTCTGGCTCTGCGAGTTACGTTTCGAACGGAGAAATTTTGCATTCGCGCCGGCTTTCTAATAATGAAAAGTCAATTTTAGAGTATAATTTGAAGCGCCACGCGGTGCAGAGACCCCCGGACTACTCGCGCGTTCCTCCTCTTCCTCCTCCCCCCGCCGCTGGATGTAATTCAACATTGGGCATGTTAAAATTTAATTTTGAGTGGAATCAGTTTTAATGCTGCGAGTGACGTTAATGCTCTTTAAAAAAGCGCTTTTAACATGAAATGAGAATTATTATTAAACTTTCCTGCGAACTCAATTTCGAGCATTATTTCAAGTGTCGAAATGACATTACATACGCTTAATTTATTAACCGGCTTTTTTCTGGCCAGGAGAAAGAAGAGATAGCAACATTACGCCCAAAGCAATATTAACAATTAAATTTTTTTTCGATAAATATAGTTGATTTATTTAAAATATATATATAAAAAAAATCATTTCACAATAATCTGTCGAAGCGAGTGTCCATCGACATTTTCCGCGGAATTGTCGCGGCTCGAAATTTGTAATTTAGAAAAAAATAAAATAAAGGAAGAAAGAAAAATCGAGTCCCTGCATATCGAACATTGTTCGAGTGGACGCAGCCCACTCCACGTTAAATACAAAATATTTTAAAATTAAACCGGCCAAGCGGAAAAAGTACCCGTCGCCGGTGTCCCGTGCATTGTATGTAAAAAAAAGACCGAGAGAGAGAGGGAGAGAAAAAACACGAAAACAATGAATTTGAAATAAATTTGAAAAAAAAAAAGAAAGGAGAAAGAAAAATTGCATGCGGTGGGTCGACTCGCGCGCATCGATCTCGCGTCACCTACACGCACACACATACACACACGTAGACATCAACGTATACACGAATGATAAACTTTTATTATTCCCTTCTGCTTTTTTTTCTGCGCAGGTTGTCCTGTCTGCGTGCAGCACATACTTCGATACCATCTTGTCACAATACGAGGAAAAAGATCCGATCGTCATCATGCGTGACGTCAAATTTTCTGACATCAAGGTACTCGTCGAGTTCATGTACAAGGGAGAGATCAACATCGATCACGTAAGTTGCACTCCTATGTATTTTACCCCTTCTTTCCCCTTTTTTTTGTTTCTGTCCGCTTGTCAAACTCCCAGCTTCTCCGCCCACCCCCATTTTTTATTTCTTTTAGTTTCGAGCAAGCCAACAATTCGATAATGTATTTGCGGCCGCTTTTATTGCTCTTGCTTTGCTCGATTGAACATTAGAATTGTTATCCTATCGTATGATAATTTAATTACCATCATTTCCTCGATCTCTCGTCAATAATCAAGCACAATTTCGCGTTTACCATGGGCCATTGTAACCAGTTTGTAACAACACAATGCCGCATTTAGAATACAGTGAGTCGGGGCGGCGCTGGTGGTTCGCGCTTGATAAATTAACTTGTTAAAATATGAAATTTCTATATACGCCTAGCAATTACAGTTTGCAAATTGAATCGAGAGAGAGAGAGACGTAACAGCATTTCACCGCGCGATGTTTAATTGCAAAATAAATTATAAGACAACAAAATGTATACACCGTTAACAATAAATCTGATTGCAATGACGAATTCAATACCGCCACCCCCCCTCCCGTCACTAAATCTGCTATGAAAGAGCGTCGATAAAACAAAAAAACTGATAAAGCTAAAAAAAAAAAGAAAAAAGAGATCGAATAGCAACGGCGCGGGTTTTTCGAAATACTTTATCGACGCCTCATCTATTGTCTACGCCGTCGCGCAATAAAACAGTCATTGTTATAAAAAGCAGGGGAACGGCTAAAAAATGAAAATACAGCAAACAACACAAAAAAAAAAAGAGAAAGAGAGAAAGCAAACGAGAGACACGCGACATTTGAAGTGAGGAGCGAATTGTGTGCGGATAGGGGGGGAAGGGGGCAGGTCGTACGCGTGTAAAAAAAAAAATTCGATCGATAAACCGGACGAAATTCGCTCGATCGCGCCAACCTCCGTTTGTAGGCTTGTTTTTTTTCTATTTTTTGTTTCGTCGTTCGTTTTGTCGCTGCTTACAACTCTGGTTACTTTGACGCGGTCGGCCGTGTTCGATCGCTTTATATGGACTACCTTCAACAGCTTTGAACTTGATCTTTAATTAATCCGCACATTTATCATGTGTATATACGTGTATAAGAGCCTACCGGTGTGTATTTACATTGTCGCGGAGAAAATGGGGAGACTCACGGCACCGGCACCGAATTATATATAAAAACGTCATTTGTAATAGCTCCGGTATACTTTCTAGCGGCGGGCTTTTGGAGTAGAAAGTCGCGGCTCTCCAACACCGCGTTATTTGATATTCGGCGACATCATTGCCGGCCGCGAAAATTAGCGGTTCATTGTCGATTTTTATGCGCTCCCATTCTTTTTCTTACGTTCGTCTTTCGGCTTATCGTACGATGCGACGGTTATTGTCGGTGAGGAATAGAGGTAAACACTTTGAGTTTTCGTTTTCTTTTGGTCTTTGGCTTTGTGATTGACGTTCGTTGACGAGGCTGATGACGATGACGACGACGATGAGAAATAAAAAGTAGATAGTTTTCAGAAAAAGTTGGCTGCGATGAAAGTTAATAATAGCGTGCAGGCTTGCGTCTTTCAGCGGTAAATAGGGGAAGCCGATAAGAAAGTTTTATTAAAAATCAAGCCGACTCTTTGAACAATGATGAATTTTTCCTTTTTTTCATTTCGCTTATTTACGGTTGACTTGTGCGGTATTCTTTTCTCTTTTTTTTAAGCACAGAAAAATCGATTTTTATATTTTTTACGATAAGTTTTGAATTTTAATATTTCTCCGTCCGATCTTTTGCGGAATGAAAAAAAATCTCTCGCGAAACACGTCGGAATAATAATATTATAATAATCGGTTGGAAACCGTTAATTATAAATTTCTTAATCTATATTTTTTGATCAAATAACTCGAGCGATATGTCACACTTTTTTCCTATGAAAACCATATCGTGTGTTTTTAATCGGGACAAGCAAATAACACACTGTATAATTCTTATCATTATTAAAATTAATTTCTATCGAAGTGATGCAAGAGTATTTTTCCTTATTTGCTATGACTACTCGAAAAGTTTTCCTGATTCACGGCGCCTGCATCATTCCGTACATTAAACTCCAATCCCGATACTTTATCAGCGCGAGCAAAATTTTCTTTTTAAAATACACAACACGTCAATTATTTAGATTTATGATATTCGAGAAAAAACAACAGCTCAAGAAATTATTCACCTAAAATATAATTAACTGCAATTTCGTTCAATTGAATCGGCCGATGTTACAGAGAAAAAAAGAGCTAATTAAGGACTCGTAATTCAATCGAGACATAGTTTCGGTGCAAGTGAATAGCTCTCCCATAAACCCCAAGCACATGTTTTATAATAATCGTTAAAAAAGTTCAGTCGGCGCTTTATGCGGTTGTGGGAGAGAGAGAGAGAGAGAGACGGGGGAGATAAAAAAAAAAGAACGGCGACGCAGCGGCGTTCATTATTTTTATCCCTTTATGTAACATTGCTCTCGTTTTATTGTTTTAGATTACAGCCTAATGAATTGAAGTTCGAGCGCGCAAGAAAATAAACGACACGAGGTAGAGAGAGAGAGAGAGCTCTCTGCTCGATACTTTCGCGAGTTAAATTGGATGTTTTTCCTTTGACGACTTTTTGTCCGTTTATTTAACAAAAAACCGACGATACATACTTGCCCCCGTTGCCATTCTTTTTTTTTCCTCTCGCTATATTTTTTTTTACTTTTTTTTTCGCTACCAGTCGCGGCTATCCCCGGAGAGAGCCAACGAGGAATTTATAATTGGTCGAGTTTTGGAATTTCGCTTTGTTATTTTGTTTTGACGAGTCGCAGTGAAAATTCGAGCTATTTTATCGGCGCGCAACAAGCACTTATCTGGTTAATAAATATTTTTGGCCTTTTAAAAATTGCGGCGTCGGGCAAGTGTATACGTGTGTGTGTTCCATCGGTGTGTGGCCCCCCGTTAAAAAAGCCCGCGTGGCTCATCGAAAAAACATTAGAAATGCAAATTGCCGGCATGGCGCTGCCGTTAAAATTGCAATTTTAATCGAATAAAAATTTTCCTCCTCGAAATTTCGCGAAAAGCAATTGCGTCGTAAAAAAAAGGGAGGGATGGAGGAAGGTACTCCCCCTCGTCTGGTTTGAGGTGAATTTATTTTAAATACTCATTGATAATGCAAAGCAAGCAATTTCCATTTTGGATGCGACATCACTTGAAATGCCATTAAAAGCATTCTGCATCTTAATTCGACTACGGATTGAATCTATTTTATATTTGACGGAAAATATAAAAAGAGAGAGAGAGATGGAGCAGGGGGAGGGGCGCGCGAGAGAGCAAAGAACGAAGGAGATTTAAATACGGAGCAAAACGGAATTGATTTATGAATTAATTTATAATTTTAATACGAACAATTTTTTATAAAGCTGTCTCTTTTAAAGCTGAAATAAATTAATCTCGGGGAATAAAAGTTGAAATAAAATTAAAAGCCGGCTATATTAAATGAGCGCGATGCCATTTATTACTGTAAATATAAAATATAAAATAAAAATTTATAATTATTCCATCGTCGAATGATGAATTTAATATCAAACGTGTTGACATTACCTCAAGATAAAAATAATTATGCGCGCGGGTAATAAAATAATGTCGCGTGAGAATTACAGAAATACACCTGCGCTTGATTATTAGGTTTTCTTATGACACGTATTTAAAACGTCACGGTTACGAAAGGATTTTCATTAAAATCAAAGGTTAATTTATTAACGCCGAAGAAAAGAGGCAGCGCGGCAAAAATACCTTGCACACGGCAGAGGACGTACTGCTTCTTTTTCTTCTACTCTTCACATTTTCGATCTAAAGATACAACTGTTTATTTGCCTAGTGCAGCTTTCGATTAGAAAGCCGAGGCGCGTCTTTTCTTTCAAGAACGAAAGAGAATAGTTGAGCCGTTATGTTTTTTTTTCCCACGAAAAATCTTCGCCTGGATTTAACGTTGAAAACCGCTGCAGCTTAATCCTTAATTAAATTTTAATTGAATCATAAGTACATTTTCTAATTAAAAATTTTTTAAGTAATTGCGCTCGTCGCTGTGTGTGTGCGCGTTTTTTTATTTCTATTTTTCGAGATAAATAGAAATTTTTTTAATTTGTATAGCATAATTACAAACTTTCTTAAGTAAAAATCCTCCGGTCGTGTATTTGCTTAAGAAAGTACTATCGCTCGAGGATAATATTAAGAGGACGAAAAGGATCTTTTATTTTATATAAATTACATTTAAAATCTGCAATTTCTGGACTTTATTGAAAACGCCCGGCGTATCATTTAGCCTTTGCCTTTCCTTGCATCTTAAGATTGAAGTACACGCAAATGTTTGTATTGGCATTCAATACGCGCGCGCATAACTTCTCGAAACGTTAGATTACATTTTGCATATTACATTTTCCCTAGAAAAATGCACTTTTCATTCAAATTTCGCTTACGCGACATCGCTTCTCCCAAAGGCAACATTTCAAAACCACCATCGAAATTCGAAATTCTGAAAACACGTATTCTTCTCTTTTTGCGCAGACGAGGCTGTCGTCGCTGCTGAAAACCGCTGAGGATCTTCACATAAAGGGCCTGGCCGAGGTGAGCTGGCGCAGCGATTCGGCGCAGAACGAGCTGGCCAACAGCGGCCACAGTCCAGGCGGCTCCGGCGGTCCACCAGGAGTCGAGACGGTCCTGCGCGAGGGCATCGACACGTGCGCGGAGGTCGAGCCGCCGCCGCCGAAGCAGAGGCGCCGGGGCAGGCCGCCCCTCGACGACCCCCCCTCCGCCCACGACGTCTTCACGCCGAAGATCAGCTGCATCACCGGCAATGTAGGCACTACTACTTCTACTACTACCACTACCACTACCACTACTTCTACCACTGACAGCACCTTATCCGTTGCCAAGGTTAGATTAGCGCTTAGCGTGAGCCCACCCCACCACCCCCAACACCTCGAAGCGCCCGCGCGCTCATCAACCCCCTCGCCCCCCAATCGACCAATTCAACACGTCAAGTATCATATGCACGAGGCATCGGGGTATAACATTTGCCCTTTGCGACAGATTTGTCATGGGCACCGACTTTTCTCGCACTCTTGCGCCTTTTTTCACTTTCCTCCTCTTTGTACCCTTTGATTTTGAGGAGCTTTGATTCATTTTGACGCACTTTTACTTTCTTTATATACGACGACAGTGAACGATCGACTTACAATTTCATATATATATTTATTGTACACACGAACGAGTATATTTATGTATGTATATTATGTGTAGACAATTCAAATACCCCAATGCCTTGGATAATTTTCTAAGCTTTTTTCTCATCCAGCTCTATCGACATCATTTTTCAACCAAAGACGAAAGAAGTTCAGAATCGATTCACACAAGAGTTAGTAAATTTATATTTTTTATCTAACAGTAGAGCTCATAACATTGATAATTATAGCGATAACATGTACTTAGGGCTTTTGACGGAGGATTGGTTATTTTTACAAAATATTAACGCTTTTATTTTGGTGGTATATCGGGAGAGCTTTGGTTATTTAATTCAATGTGTTTATATATATTAAAACTCTTACTTTTAAATCTTTGCGTAGTTAATCGTAAATCTCTGGTAAAATAACAATTTTTTTAGCTCAATCCATGGTAATATTTAACGGGATTAAGTATACGAAATAACCGGACTAACAGTACAATTAATTATAATTATTATACGCAACGAATTTTTCATTTTGTAATCGTCTCAGTTCCACACGCTTATGATTAATAATATCAAAAAAAAAGGCTGAAAAAATTCTGCGCAAAATAAAACCGTAACGGAGCGCGGCCGTCCATTATCCACGTAAACACCGGCACTTACCGTGTCAATATTTTCTAAGGTCTCAGTTGACATGCACTCAGTATTATAAGCGCGGAAAAATTAATTTGCATTATGCTAGAATTAAGGCATTGCACGTAACTGCAGGGCTTCATTACATTTTTCAGTCATCAAAAAAAGAAAAAAAAAGCAAAAAAAGGGGAGACAATGACAAAGTATTCGAAATTTGCGTCAAACGCGCAATTACCGTTATAATAAAACAAAATTGTCAGGATCGCTGGGGGAATTGCACACCTGTACAGGAAAGTCAATCTTTCCAAT